>WAAF01011874.1:359645-558415 GCA_013400475.1 Tricholaema leucomelas
GGGGGGCGCCGCCGGGGGAGGGGGGCAGGGGCGGGTGCCGGGGCGGGTGCCGCCTTCCCCTGCAAAACAAAAGGGAGTGGAGCGGCGGCTGGGCCGGTGTGGGGTTTGTTTCGGCGCTGCGCTTGTGGGCGGTGGGTTTGTGTGGGGCAGGGGGTGTTTGGGGCGGGGGTGTGGGCGGGACGGCTCTACTGAGGATGGGGGTTGATGAGCCGGGCTGGGAAGGGGCAAAGGGTGTAGACAGGCACGAGTGCTGGCGACAGTGTCCCGTGGGAAGGGAAGGGTGTTTATGGCCCTATAAGGGGAGGCTGGTGCTGGGGCGGGCGGCTCCATCTCGGCCCAGTCCCGGCGGGGGTGGCCCCGGGGCAGTCGATGCCGATCGGCGGACTCGGTGCACCCTCAGCCGCACCGGCACCCCGCGGCCGCTGCACGCGAGGAGAGGTCGGTGGGTGCAGGGAGCGGGGGGAGTCCCTCCTGGGGTGTTCTCGTCATGTGACACTTTACCGTGTCCCCGCACCCCTAGGTGAACCGTGACCTCCCCGGTGCCGCCGCCATGTCCCGCCGCAGCCAGCGCCTTGTCACCACGCGCTATTACCCCGGGGACGACGATGCCACGACCAGCAGCAGCAGCAGCTCCCTGCTGGGGGGGCAGCAGCTCCCCTTTAAGGAGAGCACCGGCAGGTTAGTGGAGTGCCAGCTGGGGGAGTGCAGTCCCCTTTCGTAAGCGTGCCCAGAACTCTCCATCCCGTGACGAGGACTGGGCACCTTCCTGGGGTGGGCTGTCAGGGCGGCTTGCTGTAGTAAGCCTAAGGGCGAGCTCGCTGCGTTTTGGTATGGCTGCCGGCCGCCTTGGCGCTGGCTGTGACCCCGCTCTGGTACCCCGCTCTGTGTTTACCATCCCCCGCCCTGGCATAGGGCTTGCTGTGGGTGGCTCGGGGTGGCTGCATGCCTCCTCCAGCTGCAGCCATCTCTGGCTTGATGGTGGGAGAGAGATGTGCTGCAAGTGCCGGGCCGGAAAACCGCAGCAGTGTGAGCAGAAGTGGTGCTGGCAGCTGCCAGGGAGGGCTTTTTGCAAAGCAGTGGTTGCACCTTCCAAAACCTGCCACCATCAGTATGGGGGGGGGGGGGGGCGGACTGTGGAGGGAAGTGATGCAAGCTGAGGGTTTGGGGTGAATTCCCCATTTCTAGTCGGTGTACCATAACCCTCCCACCTTGTAACCGTGCTTGTCCGGTAAGTCAGTTCTATGCCCTGACAGGACAATCAGGAGGAAGTCGAGCAGCACGAAGCGCCTCTCTCCTGCCCCCAGCACCCAAACCTCCTACTACAGCGAGTCGCACATGAGCGAGTCCTACCTTGGGGGTAGCCGGGGCCTCGCTGCCCTGGGCAGCTCTGTGCTGGATGATGCCCTGGACAGCAGCACCTACTGGGGTGAGCACTTTCTCCAGCAGCAGCTGGGGACTTCCTTGGGCACTGGGGTGGGGGATGTTTGGGCAGCCCCCCCACTGGCTGACTGAGTTGCCTCTTTTGGGAGTCATGGTGGATGGTTTCTCAGGGGGACTGTGTTTTGGGGTAGGTGAGGAGCTTTCCACCAGGAGGAGAAGAGGCACAGGAGACACCGAGTCCAGTAAGATCAACGGGCTGCTGGAGAGCAAGACGTATGACACCTATGCCTCCTCATCTGGCTACTCCTCAGAAGATGACTACAACGGTAGGGATGGGTTGGTCTCTCTGCAGTGGCAGGGATGCTGGTAGAGGTAGACACAAGCAGACCAGCCCAGGGCCTGGTTGTGTCCAGGGTGCTGCCAGCTTCCGTGCAAAGCCTGTGCATTGGGTGATGCACGGGGATGCAGGCTCTCTTTGGTCACTTACTGCCTCAATTCTTCCTTTCTAGGTCACTTTTACTCGAGCCAGAGTAGCTCTGGGTCAGGGCTGAGAACTGCAGCCTCTCGAGTGGGCTCCTTCCTCTGGCAGGTGCTCACCTCTCCAGGTGAGTGGAGGGCTAATGAGGTGACTTCTGGGAACATCTTTTGTCCCTGATAGTGTCTTCACTTCCCATGGTGTGTGTGTTGTTCCCTGACTGTGTGGAGGTGTTTTCTATCCCATTGTGGGATCATCCTTAGAGATGGCGGAGACATCTCTGCTGAGACTGTGCCTGAGGTTCTGTTTGTCTTCCAACAGTTCGGTTCATGGGGTGGTTATTCTCAGGGCTGGCAGCTGCCTGGCACCACCTCACCAGCACAGTTTCCCACTTGGGTGGCGTTTCCTTCTCCAGGTGAGCTTGGTTGGTGGTATACTGGGATGGGGGAGGCCCACACAGAGAAGAGATGCCCTGTGGAGCCCAGCATGCATGGGGTGGGTGTCTTGTGCCAAGTCCTGGGTAGGTTTTGCTTTCCTCTGGGCCCTGTCCAGGGGAGTGCTGTGGTGGGGGCAGGCAGCTGCAGTCCTACAGGCACCTCTTTCTCTGTGCTCCAGGCGCTACCCGTGGCTGAAGAGGTCCCTGCTTCTGCTGCTGCTTCTGATGCTTCTCGCTGCTGCCGCCTATGGTGAGTCAGCCTGCATTAATCTTTGGCCGTGAGATCTAGGGTAATGCAGAGCATCCTGCTGCCGTAAACAAGGGACAGGGTGGTCCTGAGCTCAGGGCTTGTGACTCCCAGTACCCTGGTGCATCTTGCACTCCTGTGCTGGGGCCTTCCGGTAATCCCAGGTGATGCTGATGGCTGAGCCTCCCTGCAGGTCCACCCTGTCCCCTGCTGCAGGCCCATTAGTGGCCTGTCACTGTTTTAACCACCTCTCCCCTGCATGCTCAGGAGCTTGGTACTTCTATCCATACGGGCTGTCAACACTCAGCCTCCCCTCCTTCCCGTGGTGGGGAGTTGGCAAGCTTTCCTCCTCCGATGTGCCTGCGGCAGGGGACCTGACTGCACTGGACCAGGTAAGGCGTGGCCCAGATGAGATGAGTGCCTTGCATGGAGAGCTGGGACAGTGTGGTCTGTGGCTGAACAGGTCTCTCAGGGAGGTGGAGAAGTGGTGGAGGATGGGGCAGATGATGGTTCTGTGCTGATGGAAATAGCCACAAGCTGAGGGAGCCATCTCACTTTTAGAGTGCCCTGGGTACGGGGCAGGGGCAATATCTGCCCTTTCCTGGAAAGCAGCAGATGAATGAAATGCCATTGGGTGGCCTGGGTCCTCTTTCACACGGGTCTGTGTGGAGCAGGCAGCCCCCTGGCGGTCTGTACCTTCTTAGGGGGCTGGATCCTGCCCTGCTTTTGCCACTGCAGGGTCTACAGGGGGAGAAGCGGTTCCTGGCTCGTTTCCAGGCCCTGGAGAAGCGCTTCGAGGCACTTGAGGCCATGGTGTCACAGTGGGAGCTGCGACGGGGGGCAGCAGCAGTGACGGCAGGGGATGACAACCCCTCAGGGGATGTCCTGACGCTGCTGGAGGGGCTGGTGAACCGCCGGGATGCAGGGCTGAAGGAGCATCTCCGTGCTGACTTGACCAGCCACTTGCAGGTGAGGGACGTGGTGGAGACATGTGAGGAGATGGGAGCATGTGGGACCAGGCTCTGATCTTCCCTTCTCTTCCTTGTTCTGCAGGGTGAGATGGATGCCCTCCGAGCCCAAGTGCAGAGGGATTTAGATGGTCGCCTGGGGAAGATGACACAAGCCTCTCGGGTAAGCAGATGAGCATGTGATGGTACCCAAGTGGGACATCCTCACCACCAGTGTCAGAAGTCTCACTGCTTGTCCTTGTCCTCGCAGGAGATGGAGGCACGCCTGCTGGACCTGAACTCAGAGTGGCAGAGGTAACACTGACTGTTGGGCAGAGCCACTGCTCTGCTATGGGCAGGAAGGGGGTAGCGGAATGAAATTGCCATGGGGAGGCTTAGAAGGAGTTTTCAAGTCTGGCTCACTCGAGGCAAAGGAGATGTTGGGAAAGGGAGGGATGGATGGATGGGTCTGTTGTCAAGAGAGTGCCATGGCTGTCAGCAGGGCTCAAAGGGTGATTGCAGCAAATGACATCACTTTGCATCACTCTGGGGAGCATGGGCCCTTCAGGTGAGGGGTGAGCTGGGGATGCTTCCCTACAGGATGCAGCAGCAGAGGTCGTTGCCACAGGAATTGAAACTGGGGCTGGAGATGGGGTTGAGTGTAAGCGATGGTGGTAATGAACCTCCCCTTCCTCAGCATGCAGAGTGGAGATGGAACTATAAGTGCAAGGGTTTTGTTGCCTTTCTCTCAACACAGCTTAGTGCAGGAAGACCTGCGAGGAAGCTTCCAAGAGGAAGTGGGCAAGCTGGAGCAGGAGGTGGCAGCACTGAGGAGGGAGCTGGCAAGCCTCAAGTCTGACCAGGAGGTGATGGGGAAGCACATGGAGGGGATGCTGGAGCAGTTGAAGGCAATGCGGGCTGATGTGAGTCCCCAGTCCCCACTCTGTCCAGTGGAGGGAGGTGCAGGAGTCCCTCTGCTGAGGCTGAGTTCTGTCCCTGCCGTTTCAGGTGGAAGCGCAATTCCCGGCATGGCTCACTCAGTTCCTGTCGCAGCCCCAGCAAAGTGGTGCTGCTGGCCTTGTCCTCCAGCGGGCAGACTTGCAAGCAGAGCTCCAGGCCCTGGAGCACAAGATCTTGGCTAAAGTCCTAGAGGACCAGAGGCTATCAGCACGAGATGCTCAGGCTGGTAGTGGAGTGGCTCTGCAGCGAGGGGGGACCATGGGGGTGACAGAGGAGGTGAGTGCTGACCTGAGCCCCAGGGATGTGGTGGTGACCATGGGTGTGGAGTGGGACTGTGCCTTACTGTGTGTGTGCAGCAGAGGCTGGTGTGTGTTACTGGCAGATGAGATGTGGGGATGGACTTTGCAGCTGGGGAATCGATCCTGGGCTCATATCTCACCTGAGCATGCCTGAAACTTCTCCATCCCTTCTCTACCCCTAGCCTGCTTTGGGTCATGCTTGTGCCCTGCCCTGGAAGGGGTCATAGGTGGCAGTGTCCACACACCTCCAAGTCCCTTGCTGTCTTAAAATCTAGGTTTTTGCTCATGGCATCTTTCACACAGAAAGTGGGGTAGGTGCTAGTGAGGTTTCCGTGGGCTGAGCATCTTGCTTACTCCTATTCTTCAGCCGCACCGCTGAGTCATTTGGGGCAAAGCATTTCAGTAGAGTGACACCAAGGGAAAAAATGAGCCTGCTTGCTTTGGAAGGAGTTGTTGGCAGTTGCCTGCAGAGGCAGGGAAGGGGAGGGATCAAGCAGGGATTAGCAGTCCTTGCAGTCTGCGCAAGCTTGTGCACACCATAAAGTTTAGACCCATGGTGGTGCTGCAGAGTCCAACCTCCTGGGGTTGGATTTGGCTCCAGAAGGAGCAACTTCCTCTCTTCTGAATGGGTGGAGCTCCCATCTATCCTGCAGGACTAGATGATGCTGAACTGGATGACCTGTCAGGAAGTACCTGGTACCTACTGAGCGATACTTGTGCCCTGAGGCTAGCCTCTGTTGTGGGATGGGCAAGCCCAGCGTGCCTGGGCACTGCCTCTTCGCTACGCAGCTCCTCTCATATGGGGTATTTTTAGCAACCTCTGACTGGGCTTCCCAGCCATATGCATGTCTCTTTTTTGCCACAATGATTCACGCTCTGGCAGTCCTGTAGGAAGGTCCTTGCACTCTCTCCACCCCTTCAGGGTGGGGGTGAATCAGGGGCCCTTCCCCCCTCTCACATCTTCTGCTCCTTCTATAGAAAGTGCATCTCATCGTGGACCAGGCCCTGAAGCGCTACAGCGAGGACCGCGTGGGGATGGTTGACTATGCCCTAGAGTCAGCAGGTAGGTGCTGGAGGGCTCTCACCCACCCAGGATGAGTTCTCTCTCCTGGAGAGGGCACCACAGGGTGCTGGCATACAGCTCACCCACTGCCATCCCCTCTGCACGCCAGGGGCCAGTGTCATCAACACTCGCTGTTCGGAGACCTATGAGATCCGGACGGCGCTGGTGAGCATGTTCGGCATCCCCCTGTGGTACCAGTCACAGTCCCCCCGTGTCATCCTGCAGGTGAGCACACTCGGGGCAAGACCCCACTGAGGGGGAGGACCAGCATGGGCTTGGTGGGTTTTATTGGGTTCTTGTCGCTTCATACAAGCGGCCATGCTGATACCAGGGCAGGGGTAAAAATGTCACTGATGGTGCTAATGTTGCTGGTGTCTTGCTCCTGCCCTCGCAGCCAGATGTCAACCCTGGGAACTGCTGGGCGTTTCGTGGGTCCCAGGGCTTTGCCATCATCCGCCTTTCTGACATCATCCGCCCCACAGCCGTGACGCTGGAGCACATCCCAAAAGCCCTCTCGCCCCAGGGGGCCATCCCCAGTGCCCCCAAGGACTTTGCTGTCTATGTGAGTACCCTTTCCTGGACCTGAGGGAGGGTTGAGGGGACACTGTGAGGGTGCCATGGTAGAGGGTCCAGGAGTGGAGCGCTAATGAGTTCCATACCTGGCTGTGGAGTGCTTAGGAGGGTTGTTCTTACTCTGAAGAGGAAGAAGCAGTAATGGTAGGGAGAGGGGGAAAAGCCAGGCTTCAGAAAAGTTTTGGAGATACTTTGGGAGAGAGGATTTGAGTAGGTGTAATTTTCAGTCTCTTGAACCATACACATGCACCCCTCCAACCTGCCTCCTGCCTTCCCCAGTCACTTCCCACTGGCGCCTGTTCCCATGTGTCTTTTCTGACCTGGAAGAGCGGGAGCAGGGATCAAATGTGCTTGTGTCTCCATCTCCCTGTTCCACCCTGGGTGCTCACATTGCCTCTGGTCTCTCTCTGATCAGTCCCTGTTCTCCATTTCTGTCTCCCTGCCCTTCTGTAGGGCTTGAAGGAAGAGAGAGAGGAGGAGGGTCACCTTCTTGGGCAGTTCACCTACAACCATGATGGCGATGCCATCCAAACGTTTTACTTGAAGGTAAGTGCTTTGCCCTTGGAGCGCCCAGTCCCAAGAAGAAAATGGGCCCCGTGGGGGTCTCGGAACACTCAAGGGCTGTGAAGGGCTCAGGTTTTCCCTTTGCTGTCTCCCAAGGGCGATGGCATGGGCGTGTACCAGCTGGTGGAGCTGCGGGTGCTGAGCAACTGGGGCCACCCGGAGTACACCTGCATCTACCGCTTCCGTGTGCACGGGGAGCAGGCGCACTGACCCCCGGCTGCCGCCTGGATGGGAACGCTGCCCGGCCAGCCGCAGGGAGCGATTCGTCTCAGCCGCCGCTTCGCCTGTAGGAACCCTAGGATGTGGCAACAGCTGCCCCAGGGAGCTGCTCTGCTTGGGGGAGGAGAAGTGCTGGTGTTGAAGGGGTGAGGCTTTCGCTCTTCCAAGGACTGGCGTGGGTGAGACGAGCATCCCACGCGGGTCCCAGCGCGGCCTGGGCTGTCTCAGCGCGTAGCGGACGTTTTACCTTTCTAAGCTAATTCTTTATCGGGTCTGCGCAGCCCCTTGTCCTTCTCACCCTGCTCCTTTCTGACGGTGTGCCTAGTGTTGCTGGGGCTTGGGAAAGGGGGGGCTGTGATTTTTGCAACGTGCTTCACGTGGACTCGGGTGTGGTGTGGGACCACGGTAACTGGCTTGGTGCTGTTTGAGTAGGTAGGAGCCACTGGTCGCAGCCACTGAGTCTCTCCCCTCTATGCAGGGTCATTTCTTCTGCCTTGGGGTTGGTTGAGGTAAACACATCCTCAGATCTCCAATGCTGGGCAGGCAGAGGGGAAATAAGACAGTATTAACGAAGTATTAACATAAAACAAATGGTTTAGGGCATCAGGAGGGGAGAAATTTGGCACATAGTGGTGGTGGAGCCCATCCTGGTGCTGCCGTCCATCCACTCAAGCCCTCCTGCTACCGGTGGCTGTGTTGGGTCTCGTCAATGCTGTTGGCACCCCCAGCTGGCTGGCTCTCTGTATTAAGCTTGATGATGGTATTGACAGTTCTTGTTGCCTGCTTTCCTTTTGGATTTATTCTGGGTTTTGGGTGGCTCTTTTTGTGTTGTTTTTTTGATTTTCTTACTTGGTGGGTGGTTTCTTGGGGGTGGGGAGTTTGTTTATTTGGTTTGTGTTTTCCTTTTGGGTTTTTTTTAGGTTCTTTTTGTGTTTTAAGTGGGAAGGGAAATTGCTTTCCAGTTAGGGTGTTGGGAATATTTTTTCGGGGGGGAAGGGGGATGTGGTTTGTTTTGGTTGTTGGTTTTTCTGGGTTGTTTTTTTTTTTTTTTTTTTTTAACAAAGGAGAAAAAAAAATCATTTTTTTCCAGTGCAGTTTGTACTTAACCAGAGAATGTTACAAGGTGCCACTTGAGCGAGTGGCGTAGATGGTGAGAGGGCTAGAGCTTAGTTCAGTAGGAGAGTAGCACACACAGTAGGATGAACTAGAAGGCAGCAAGCAGAGCTGTTTAAAATATGAGCCTTGAGTTGTCTGTGTCTTGGTAGCTGGACCTTGCAGACAAGGGTCCACGTGGTGGAATGCTGCTTGGCAGAGTGCTGAAGGCATTTCTGCCCTCTTTGCTCTGGAGATGTCCTCCAAGACTGCAATGTGTGGCCTGGGCCACTCACTTGTGGCTGTATGTGTATATAGGTGACTGCTCTGCATGACTCTCTCTGTGCCTCAGCAATCTGTTGGGTGGGAGACAGGGTGGAAGAGAGAACTCCTTCCACAGGGTGTGCAGGTGCCACCATGCTTCTTCAGGGCTTACCCCCACTTTTGGTGCTTAGGGCTGTCTCCCTCACCTCCTGGTTTCCAGTAGCAGATGGTTGGTGTGAGCTGGCTTTAGGAAGCATTCCAGCCCTGGTCGCAGAGGACCATGTTGGAGCAGGATGAGGAGTCCTGCCTGCATTAGACATGTAAATCCTGCCTGTACCATCATATGATGGCAGGGCAGCCATGGTAGGGGACTGCTGGAAGAATGTATAGGGACCTTTCCCAGGCTGAGGAGTGCCAGGGCCATCTGGCCACTCCACCTGGCTGCCTACAGAATGCTTAATTTGGCTTATGTTCTTGGATGGTGTTAGCAACCTCTACATTTGTCTTGTGTTCCAAAAGAAAATCAAAAGGGCTTGTGTTAAGTATTTCATCCCTGTCTGATGCTAGCAGCATCTTTCCCCAGCACTGTGAGCACTGGGGACTGTGAACTCAGCCCTGCTCTAGTTTTCTCCATTTGAAGCACTGCAGGGCAAAGGACCAGAGAGGTTTCTGCCTTCAACCTACCCTAATGTACATCAGGGATAAATGCTGAGCTCTGTAACCCTCTGTGCAATTCTGAGGGTGGTGGTTGCACATCCATTCTGGTGAGGTCTCAAAGTAAAGGACAAGGGAGCCCAAAAGGCACAGCCCTATCTCCAAGAGGTTAACGTTACCCTGTGGGAGGCCCTGCTGCTAGGGAAAAAAAACTACAGCCAGATCCAGTGACAGTAAATTCTCTCCTATATTCAGTGTAGTCTTAATTCTTGGCACCCGCAGCCAGAGTTATTTTAAGTCTCTCTACAGCTGCCCACTTGCCTTGGAGTCATGTCCATCAGTGCCCTGTGAGCATGGAGCTGTGCTTTCATGAATGCCTAGGCTGCTGGACATAGCAGAGCAGCTCCTATGTTTAACTGCATGATAAAGAGAGAGCAGGGATGAAGCTCTCCCCGTTCCCCAGGCATTCTGTGGCTGCTGGAGCAAATGCCGTAAGCACATGGTTTGAGAATTCCTTTTCTTGTATCCCTTCTGGCTCCCTGGCCTTGATCTGTGGTAAACTGGGCATGCTGGTGAGAGGTGGGAGTGGAGGGCCTTTCCAAGTGCATGTTAAGCACTGGTTATGGGGTAGGGAGCAGGTACCTTTATAGGGCAAGCTGGCCCCATCCTTCTAGAGATGAAAGTCCTGAATGTCCTGGCTGGTTTGATGTAAAACCCACCAGTGAGAGGTCACCCTGGGCATTTACGCTCTTCTCTAGGGACTAGTACTGGTTTTCAGAGGTCTCACCATGCTGTGTGTGGGTCCCCAGGATGGCATGCTGGTGTGGCTTTTCAGTCCCCAAATTCATCAGTGCTCAGGCTGCACCCCAGGGTGCTCACCCACCTGCCTTTTGCCAGGCCGCAGCTTGCAGCATTTCTGCAGAGCTTTCCTGAGCTGCAAAGGAAAAGAGGGCACAAAAGTGCTGCTTCAGCACATGTATCTCTGCCTAGGGGTATTTAATCCTCGTGCTGATGCAGAAGATGAGCCTGGTGAGGCAGGAGAAATGTGAAACAGCTGTTGGAGCAGATTTCCTTTATTTACTTCATTTCCCTCTTCTACTCTCCCTCCTCCTAGGTTTGCCCTAAAAGTGTTATGAGTTAGCCCTGCAGAAACAGATGGTTACAGGCAGGAGATGAGTTTGTATTTGATGCTGTAGCCTGTTGCAAATGCTGCACTGTTTTGTTCATTTTATTTTTTAATCAACAGATTGTAATTTATGCCTATGCAAGAAAAAAAAAAAGACCAAGACAAATAAAACATCAAAACTGCTCCGAGTGTGGTGCAGGTGAAGTTTTTGGTGGGAATTATGCACAGGTAGTAGCTGCTGCTGTAGCTCTTACCCTGTATATTCTCATGGTCAATTCTCCTTTTCCAGACTGACATACTAACTGCAGGGTCAGCAGTTTTCACCTTGTGCTTCAGTAGGCTCTGGGATGCAAACACTGCTTGGAGTGATGATGAAAGCAAGACTTACTGTGGAAAAACTTGAATTCCTGGAAGCTGCTCACATAGTTTGTGAGAAACCACAGCTGTAACCTGGGCCTCTCTTCATCCTCTGTCTTATGCTGGGCAAGAGCAGAGCCTGTCATGGCCTCAAGGAGCAGCATGTGAAGCTAGGGCAGCAGGGAGAGCAAGGATGAAGCCTGACACTGCAATTAAGGGTACCTGTAGGTTGTTCACTTTTCCTTAACAGGAGTTATAAATTACTCAGCTCAGAGCAAGTAGAAAGGAAATATTTAATTGAGAGGGTGTCTGCTTTACCAGGCTGGGGTGAAGGCAGGCTTGTGCCCTAGAAAAAGGCTCTTTAAACTCTGCTACTTTCCCTAAAGTGGAAGGAGGAATGTTGGGTATATCAGTGTCAGGAAAAACTGACATGGACAAGAAAGAGCCTTCTACTAGTTAAAGGAAGACCTCTCTGAGTGTGAAGACAGGCAGCAAGTCATTGTTCAGCTTAAGAGACAAAAAGGCTCTGAGGAGACCTTGCAGCAGCCTTCTGGTAGTTAGAGGGGGCCTACAGGAAAAATGGGGAGGGACTCTACAGGAGCATAGGCCAACGGGTAACAGTTCTGAACTGAGGGCAGATTTCGATTAGGTATAAGGAAGAATGCTTTTTACTGTGAGGGGGCTGAGGTAACTGGAACATGTTGCCCAGGAAAGTTGCAGATGTCCTGTCCATAGAAGTATTCAAGGCCACTCTTGATGGGGCTTTAAGCAACCTGCCCACAGTAAGGTTGTTGAACCAATCATCTTGTTCCAGAAGCATCTCCATCCCTGCAGGTAGAGAAGCGATGGGGATTTTGCTTTAGCTGCCACCAGCTCCCAGCTCAACAGTTACCTCTGTTAGTAAATGTTAGTGCAGGGTAGGAAAAGCCTTTGTGAAGCTCAGATCAAGCACGAAGGCAGGAAAAGACCTATTCCAAGCCCCGGAAAAGTCCCAATCTATTTAGAGAAACAGATGAGGTCAAATTGCTGCAAGGGCCTGGGAAGCACAAATTTATGCAGGCAGTGGAAGTGCTGTGCTAATACTGCATCATCTGGTGCCATGTTTGACAGAGCTGGCCCCAAATGCTTTGCTGTAGCATCTCTCCACACACGTGCACATCTTGCACAGCTGACATTGTACAAGCAGACTCCTTTTACTCACTGCTGCTGAGAAGCACTAAATCTTAGGCAGAGTAAAAGCTCTCAGGCCTGTGCAGAGGCTCAGCAGCAGTTCTGCTCCACCGCCTGCCCTCCCCTGCGTCCACTATGAATGCAGCCTCCTCTTGCAGTCAGCAAAGCAACACAGTGGCAGGCAAACCTACATGGATTCTGACATTAAAGGTGAAGGCACCGTATTTTTCAGCGAGACAAAAAAAGCACCAGGACCTGCTTGCAACTTGGAGCAAACTCTTTTAAAATTTATTTTATAGATCACACCAGCCTGAGTGATCTTTGAATGCTGGTCACAAAAGAGAGATCACACCACCTCTTTGCACAAACTGAAGTAAACCCTCTTACAGTCATGGCAGTCTCCTTCATTTGGAGCACAAGGAATGGAGAAAGAAAACCGCCTGGAGCTCCCTGCTCCCCTTGGAAATAGAGGGCAGTGAAATCAGATGCAGTTTGATGCTTCTACAGGGCCAGAAGACAAAACAAACCAGGTCCTCCAGCCTTGCTTAGCCACACTTCACACCCTGACAATGTGGGTGTTATTAGTGTTGTAGCCGCCTATAGTTCCTCCCTCGCCAGGAGAGTGCTGGTATTTAGGCACAGAGCTTGGAAAGGACTGTTTGACCTCCTCCTTCCACCCAGTCTCTGAGGCAATGTATCCTTGTCTCCAAGCCACATTCCTCACCTCTCCCGTGCCACTTAATGTTCTTGGAGTGCTGGTGCCAGTGTTGGGAGATGTGCTCTGCCACCCTGAGCCTGCTGTCCTCAGCTTGAAAGCCTACCTCAGATCACCAGGTGAACTGGAATGAACTCCATGGGTGCCACAGAGTGAGCAACGGAACCACCCTGCTAAGGATGTTGTTGCCTTTACAATATTGAATTAAAACCACACAGAAATAGTTTAAGCTGGAGGGTATCCAGTAATGCATCTCACATGAGCCACAATGGTAAAAAAATGATGCCCCATGGAGCCATCCTAAGCAATGTGTCTGAACCTTTGCAAGGCTGACATTTCAGGCATTTGATAACCCCTGGATCTGAGACAGCACACAGGAGGAGAGCAGCAAGTCCTGTGGACAGGCTGGGGTGAGGGAGGAGGGAGGCAGCTAACTGGCTGTTCTCAGTTCTATCCAGACTCTCATCTTCATGCACACGAAATAGAATAAAAACTAATAAGAATAAAAACTAAGCCCATAATGTACAAAAATGTTGCTGATAGGGGGAGCAGGAAGGTGTCAGTTACTCAGTTCTCTGCATCATCACCTTCATCAACTTATAAATTATGCTCCTCTCCATCACTTCCTTCAGGGAAGAGGGACAATTCTTCTGCAGCCAATCAATTAGCTGGGATGAGTTTTGGTTTGAGCTGCTCTGGATCTTTTGGATAAGAAATGAAAGGAAGAGGAGGAATTCCTCTGAAGGAGGAGTAAGAAATTCAGCAGCCACTGGCAGGAGTCACACAGGCTCCCTGAGATTTCACTTTATGACGCTGACCCCCACGTCGCCGGCCTCCTCCTCCAGCTTTTGACTGAAAAACAAGAAGAGACACTTCAGTGTGCAGCAAACTCTGAATCACAGCATCAACACAGCAGCAGCTCAACACATTCAATCACCAGGAGGGCAGGTGTAACTGATCAGTGCAGGAAGGAGGTAAGGCAGACAGGTATGCCGTGAAGGAAGGAGACAGATACAACATGAAATTCAGGCCTTCAAGCTGGGGGAGGACCTGCTTTCCCAGTTCTCTGAATACCTCACTCCCACAGGAGGCAGCAGGTGCCATGAGGCTCAGCATCTGTGCAATAGAGGCCTCAGGCTTCCTTGGCTTGCAGAACAGCAGGAGAGGCCCCCACCCCCCTACCAGGGCTCTCCTCCTGACACGACTGTTCCCAGCCTCAGGCCAGCAAGCCCCTCATTCTCTTTTAAAGCAACCAAATACCTTATTGCCCTCACGGATGTGGGGCTCTTCATCCAGTGCAGGCTGAGAGGAAGCAGCAAAGAGAGAGAGGCAGAGGTAAGCAAGAACAAAACTCGGAGACTTTAAGGGGGAGGGATGACACAAAGAGCAAGCTGGGAGCACTAGGTACCACCACAGTGACATTGTAAGAAGACAGGGAGGAGATGGGGGATCAGTAAGGAGCCACAGGCATATGCAAAGTGAGAGACCCCTGTCAGAGAGTAGTACTCCTTCAGCAGCCAGTCAAGCTCAAGAGGGCAAGATTTAACCAAAGACAACTAAGACAGCTAACATTAAGAGAGGACACACTAACCAGGTCTCTCGACAGAGTTAATTTCTGAACTTTCTGTTTACTAGACAAGTACACTAAAAGGAGAAAGTCCAGGTAGTTCCAAAAGCCTGCAGTTAGAATTGAACTTCCATTCCTTTTAGATCAGAAAGGATAGTTGTCATTGGACAAGCTAAGCTGAGAAGCCCTAAACAACAAAACAGCCTGGATAAATTTCTGTCTTGAGGTAAGCCTTTCCTCCCCTTTGGATGGCTCCATCCTCATCTCCATTCTCCCTCCATGACAGAACAGATGATCTGTGCCTGAAACAACTACTCAGGCTGGAATTTCTCTAGTGTAGGGATGCTCTACCTCTCACTCAGACAACAGAGACCCATTCTGCAACTGGTTGTCAGATCACAGGATGTTAGGGGTTGGAAGGGATCCAAGATCATCGAGTCCAACGCCCCTGCCAGAGCAGGGCAATACTACCTAACACAGATCACAGAGGAACACATCCAGACAGGCCTTGAAAGTCTCCACCCCACAACCTCTCTGAGGAGTCTGTTCCAGTGCTCTGTGACCCTTACAGTAAAAAAGTTTCCCCTTGTGCTGAGGCAGAACCTTTTTTGCTGCAACTTACACCCATTGCTCCTTGTCCTATCACAGGGAGCAAGTGAGCAGAGCCTGTCCCCCCCATCCTGCCCAGCCTTCAGATACTTATAAACATTTATCAAATCCCCTCTAAGTCTTCTCTTTTCCAGACTAAAAACCCCCACGTCCCTCAGCCTCCCTTCATCAGGCAGTGCTTCAGTCCCCTAATCATCCTCGTAGCCCTTCATTGGACCCTCTCCAGCAGATCCCTGTCCCTCTTAAACTGGGGAGCCCAAAACTGAACACAGTACTCAAGATGAGGCCTCACCAGGGCAGAGTAGAGGGGGAGGAGAACCTCCCTTGATCTGCTGGACACACTCTTCCTAATACACCCCAGGATTCCATTGGCCTTCTTGGCCACAAGGGCACATTGCTGTGCCATGGTTAACTTGTTATCCAGATGCTTCACTAGTTCAGCTTCTGTGCATATGGAGCAACTTCTTCACTGTCAGCTCAGTCAAGTAGTAAAACAAGTTACCAAAAGATGCTGTGTACTCTTCCTCCTTGGAGGGTTTCAAAACGTGACTGGATAAAACCCTGAGAAACCTGGTCTGACCTCACAGATAATCCTACCTAGAGTAAGTTAGACTGGACACTTCTTGAGGTCCAAACCGAATTGTCCCAGAACACTAAGCTGCTAGCTGCTGAAAGGTCAGCCATGAGAGGTCATCCAGTCATCTGAGAACCCCAATTTCTGCTGGGAGTGTCTATATTTCTATTTGTTTCTGCTGCACACTGAGTCCCAAGGTGATTTCAAGGATATGAGGGGAGTGCCCTTCCTTCAACAGATGAAGCCAGGATGCAAACAGCTATTGTCCTTACTTACCAATGGTTGCAGGGCAGTAGGTGTCAGCGGCACTGCAGATGTTGAGGGGGCTTCATCCCCAGCTGGTGGGCCTCCAGCTGCTGTCCCAGATGGGGGAACACCATCCTCTCGTTTTGTAACAGCTCCCTTCTTGGTTGACTGCATCTTGATCTGCTGTGGTTTGGAGTTCATTGGTGAGTTATTGGTGGTCTGGAGTAACTGCAGATTACAAGGGGAGCAGCCAAAATCAGCATTAGACTGGCTAGGCCAATCTGGCAAGGCCCAGTCCTGCTTTTTAACTGAAAACTTTGAGAGAATTGATACCAGCAGCCACTGGGAGAAGAATGCAGGTGTTCAAAGAAATCACAGAACACATCTGGTTGGAAGAGACCTTAAAGATCAGCCAGTCCAACCCTCAACCCAGCACTGAAGGGTCAACACTGAACCATGTCCCTAAGTATCAGGTTGACATGCTGCCTAAACACTTCTAGGGTCAGTGACTCCACCACTGCCCTGGGCAGACCATTCCAATGTTTGATAACCTTTCTTTGTGAAGAAGTATTTTCTAGTATCCATCCTGAACCTCCTCTGATGCAGCTTGAAACCACTGTCTCTAGTCCTGTTACTCGACAGCAAGAAGAGGCTGGCCCCCTCCTTGCTCCAACCTCCCTTCAGGTAGTTGTAGAGAGCACTGAAGTCTCCCCTCAGCCTCTTCTTTCCCAGAGGAGAATCTAGACTGCTGAGCTGTTATCCCTCATAGGGTGGAAAGAGCCACTCAGCTGAGGTGACACACAGCCCTCCTCAGTGTGACTCAAAGGGACCAGCTATAAGCTGTGAGGAAGAGACCAACCATAAAAACCAGAGGCAACTGGCTCACCTCCCACCTTGGCTTCCCCTCATTCATACCAGCTAACAATTCCAGCACACAACACAAGTTCATCCACAAGCCATGTCAGGGCTGACATTTGTGACTGAAGGATGGGCTCTTCCCTCAATTTTTCCAGAGCCCTCCCGTGCTGGTTTGAGGCTAATTGGAATATTATAATGAGAGAAATTAGATCATTGGTTGTAAAAAGTCTATGAAGTCTGTATCATCCATCGGTTTGCTAACGGGAATAAAAAGCCAAAGTGTAACAATTTGGTCCTCTTCTCCTCAGAGTGCTTGTTCCCTTTGGATCTCTTCCCTGCTCTAATCTCTCCACTAACCTTGGCTAACAGATAACAAGTAGACTCATAGACTCATAGAATGGTTTAGGTTGGAAGGGACCTCAAGGATCATCCAGCTCCAACCCCCTGCCATAGGCAGGGACACCTCCCACTAGAGCAGGCTGCTCAAGGCCTCATCCAGCCTGGCCTTAAACGCCTCCAGGGAGGAAGCATCCACAACCTCCCTGGGCAACCTGTGCCAGTGTCTTACCACCCTCACTGTAAAGAACTTCCTCCTAACATCCAGTCTAAATCTCCCCTCTTCCAGCTTAAACCCATTCCCCCTCGTCCTGACATTACCAGACCTTGTCAATAGTCCCTCCCCAGCCTTCCTGTAGGCTCCCTTCAGATACTGGAAAGCCACTCTAAGGTCTCCTCGAAGCCTTCTCTTCTCCAGGCTGAAGAGCCCCAACTCTCTCAGCCTGTCCTCATAGCAGAGCTGCTGCAGCCCTCTGATCATCTTCGTGGCTCTCCTCTGGACCCGCTCCAGCAGTTCCATGTCCTTCTTGTGTTGGGGGCTCCAGAACTGCACACAGTACTCCAGGTGGGGTCTGACGAGAGCAGAGTAAAGGGGGAGAATCACCTCCCTTGCCCTGCTGGCCACACTTCTCTTGATGCAGCCCAGCACAGGGTTGCTGTCTGGGCTGCATGTGCACACTGCCAGCTCATGTTGAGCTTTGCTATGTAAGAGAGAGAGGGTGGCTTTGAGCCCCTTCGGGGCTTCTTTCTTTGCTCTGGAGGGGAATTTGGATTTCTGTGTTATTTCTGAGTTGTATATAATTGTAAATACTTGTAAATATATTATGTATATATGCTTGTAAATTTAGCCCTCTGAGCTGGTCTGGTAATTTTCAATTGGTGATGTGATGGGTTTGGAACTATCCCTCCCCACTATTTGAAATTGCCCAGACTAACTCAGACAGTTTGGAAGATGAAGCTCTATTTACAGCACAACAAAATTTACAAGCATATATACACAATATAGAGAAGTATTTTTGAGTATTTACACAAGTTAGAAATAATACAGAAATCCTAATTCCCTCCCAGAAAGCAAACTGCCCAGAAGGGCTCAAAGCTACCCCCCACCTCTATTGAGGTGCTGGAGTGGGTGCAGAGAAGGGCAGCAAGGCTGGTGAGAAGTCAGGAAAACATGACCCATGAGGAGCGGCTGAGGGAACTGGGGTTGTTTAGTCTGGAGAAGAGGAGGCTGAGAGGGGACATTATTGCCCCCTACAACTACCTAAAAGGAGGCTGCAGTGAGGCTGGAGCTGGTCTCTTCTCCCAAATTACTAATGATAGGACAAGAGGAAATGGCCTCATGTTGTGTCAGGGGAAGTTTAGGTTGGATGTTGGGAGGAAGTTCTTTACTGAGCGGGTGGTCAGGCACTGGAACAAGCTGCCCAGTGAGGTGGTGGAGTCACCATCCCTGGAGGTGTTTAAGGGGAGAGTGGATGTGGCACTTGTCTAGTGATTAAGGATGCTGGGATGAAGGTTGGACTGGATGATCCTGGTGGTCCTTTCCAACCGTAGCGATTCATAGTGATGAGATGCTGTGCTGAGGGATTTGGGTTAGTCAAGGATTTGTCAGTGTGAAACTAATGATTGGACTCGATGAGCTTGAAGGTCTTTCCCAATCTAAGAAATTCAGTGATTCTGTGATTCGTTCCCCCTCTACCTCAGATGCACACACACATACAAAGGACAGCTTAGATGCTCAGATACTGAAGCAGATCGAGGTTAATAGGAAGCAATTAACTCAAACAACACAGACCAGATAGAGCAAGGAACAGGTCACCGTCCCAGGACAAAGTTAGAGAACACTGTTTATGTTTTCATAGGATCACAGGACTTCAGGGGTTGGAAGGGACCCAAAGAGATCAGAGTCCAACCTCCCTGCCAGAGCAGGACCACACAATCTAGCTCAGGTCACAGAGGAATGCATCCAGATGGACCCTGAAAGTCTCCAGAGAAGGAGACTCCACAACCTCTCTGGGGAGCCTGTTCCAGTGCTCTGTGACCCTTACAGTAAAGTTCCCCCTTGTGTTGAGTTGGAACCTTCTGTGCTGCAGCTTACATCCATTGCTCCTTGTCCTGTCAGAGGAAGCAAGTGAGCAGAGCCTGTCCTCCTGCTCCTGACCCTCAGCCGTCAAATATTTATAAACATTTATTAAATCCCCTCCTCAGTCTTCTCTTCTCCAGACTAAAAAGCCCCAGGCCCCTCAGCCTCCCTTCATCAGGCAGTGCCTCAGTCCCCTAATCATCCTTGTAGCCCTCCGCTGGACCCTCTCCAGCAGATTCCTGTCCCTCTTAAACTGGGGAGCCCAAAACTGAAGGCAGTACTCGAGATGGGATCTCACCAGGACATGCTCTTAATACACCCCAGGATCACTGGCACATTGCTGTCCCGTTGCTGCTTTGACTTTTTATCCCTCTCGGCAAACCAATGAATGATAGAGACCTCATCGTTATTTTCTTTTCACAACCAATGATCTAATTTCTCTCATTAAAATATTCCAATTAGCCACAAACCAGCGCAGGTGGTGGTGGGGGGGAAGTTCCTCAACCCGCCACACATTCAGATTCTCCTGCTGGCATCTCGGCATCAAAAGCAGCCAATGGGCAAAGGCAAGCGGAACTCTTCAGGCTTTACCTTAGTGATGGTGCCCACAGCCTTGGTGCGGCCCTCCCGGAAGACCAGGCGCTGGTCTATGTGCAGGTACTCGGGGGTTTTGATGAAGCGGAAGTGCACCGTGGCTTTGTCCCCCGTCCGCAGGCAGTCCTTGTCCATGCTGAGAATCGTGGCCGTCTGCCGGATGCTGCCACAATGCACTGTGAACGCAACAGACAAAAGGCTTCAACGACCTGCGCGGGGAGCGCAACAAGCTCCAGACAGACACCGCAGCAGCTCCTGCTGCCCCGCGGCTAACAGCGCCGAGTTTGGGATGTAACATCCACTTTGTAGCACAGACAATACGGGTCACACAGCTGTCCTTCGGCGCTCCTGTTATGGTTTGAAGCTGGGTGCCTTTAAGAACCATAGAGAAGTCTTCCAGGAGGACCAGACAGTCTGGAAGATGCACACTGGTGAATGTAATCTTCTGTTATTCCATCCCATAAAGCCTGCATCTCTCCTCTGTACATGGACTGAAGAGTCAATTCTGCCCCTTCTTCTCCCTTCCCGGCTGGATCACTGATCTTTGCTGTATGTAGGAGCTGGGTTTGGAGCAGCCTGGCTGAGGCCTGCAGCTGGCAAGCTAAATTTTAAGCTGCATCACTGGGAGGGATGGGACATTTGAGGCCTGTGTTTTGGCCTGGTTTGGAGGAAGGTTGTATGAAGCTTTGGCCTAAGGCTGTTTTGAGAGCTGTGGCCAAGGTGGACTATGGATTTTGTGTATTTTATACGCTCTGTGCTGCAATATGTAGCTCTGAATATCATTTCCATTTAAAATTTCCAATTCTCCAGTTCAGAGTGGAGTGTTTCTCTTTAACTTCTTTGAGAAGGCAGAGTCTGTCTCACTCCTTAAACCAAGACAAGTCCTCAAAAAGAAACCGCACACAAGCTACAGAAGCTACCTTTGAACAGAGATTTTCCTGAGGTACTCTCACCAGAATCCTACGTGCCAAGCAGCCAGGCTAGAGGGTGGACCTAAAATGAGTCTCTCAGTCAGCACTTGAAGCTGAAGAAGCTTTGCACCTTGAAAATCTGGCTGAGAAAGGCTTCAAGCACACTTGGAGTCACAAATCCCCTTTTTAATTACATTCTTCACCACTCTCCTCTGTTAGCTCTCTCCCCTCCCTCTAATGCACTGCAAGGAAAGGTCAGACCAGGAACTGTGGCTTACATTCAGGCTGACGGAGCCACCAGGAGAAAAATGATCTGTCTAGAGCTGATACAAACAGTTACCACTGGGAAACAAAGATGAGACAACACTCAGACACATACCCATGGCCTGATACCGTGGGCTGATGGTGGTGGGGTGATGGAGCACCAGGATTTCAGCTTCAAATTCCCATGATGCTTGTGGATTCAGGCGGGGTGACACCATGACCATGCCTTTCCTGATGGAAGAACGCTTGATCTGAAAAGCAGAGACAAAAAAACCTTTGTGTAATTCTCCAGGGAAGAAATTATCTGCTCTGTTTGACAGCATCCAAGAGGATCCTAAGGGATTTCACAGATAATAGCTGGTGCTCACCAAAAGCAAAGCCAGAGCTGTTCGGTAGTATGTAACAACTTTATGCAAAGGCTGCAAAAATCAAGTTCAGTTGAAGTTTCCAAGGAAGCCTTAGCTGTAGTGCTGGGAATGTTGGATACTGACAAAGCAGTTTTAACTTACTGATCCTTTGACAGCAAAAACATATCCTGGGTGCACACTACCCAAGCAGATGATCTCTCCAAAAGCACAAAGTCTGCTCACACAAAATTCTAAGACCAAACACACGAAGTTGGGTATAGCTCAAACTATATCCCCTCAAAATCAGTGCAGCTTCTATTGACAAAGTCCTTTTACCAGAGGAATTGCATTAAATTTTGCTTATTTTCAAGCCTCCAATCATGCACTTGGTCCTACAAGTTGAAATGAATACTGTATAAACACCCTGTCTAGATCACTAACACAGCTGCAGCACAAGAAGAGACTTTTCTTGCAGTGTCTCTGTTTTGTTACACAACTCCAGCACTGTTCCTTGTTACCTTGAGTCCCACTGTTCTTACCTGGCTGCCATCAGGTAAAGCAACCTGGACCCAAGGAGGTTCCATGAGATTTTAATGCACTGTGAAATGAGGCAGCTAAGGTTTGCAGAAGCAATCTGAGGGTGGATCCTGTTCTGAGAATCTAAAGCAGATCATCTCACCTTCTTCAAAGCAAAGGAGGCAGTCTGGCCGCCCCGCACTTCTTTGACAGGCATTCTCTTGCGGTGGATGGACTTGACAGCAATAGGTAGGAAGTTGCCAAGAGGGTCTGGCCCCAGCAGCAGGGTGTCATTTAGCTTGATTAGGCCTCTCAGTGTTGTCCCAGAAACAACTGTTCCTACACCCTATGCCAAAAACCAAAAAACAGGAATAGAGGTTACTCAGCCATGCCATCAGAAGAGCTCTAGACCTTCCCTCTCGAGGGAAGATGTCTTCTTCAACCTGAAAGAGGGAGCAGGCCCCTTACTGGGACAGAGTAGGTATCATCTATCTGGAATTCTGCTGGCTCTTCTTCCCTGTAACTGGTCCGTGGAGACAACAGATTAAGAAACATCTTCAGCAAATCTAAGTTCTCCCCAGACACATTTGAAATCTGGAATATTGGGCACATCCTGTAAAAGAAAATTGGTAGAAGTAGAGTTAGTTCACCTCCCTGCCTGGGACTCCAGGGAGGTGCAGGGAGACACCCAAAATCCTGGGGCTGAATTCAATACACAGTACTAAGGAGAGCCTGGCAGTCAGACACACAACACTCCATGTTTTGAAAACCTGCACCATTGCCTCTGCCTTCTAACGACAATCAGGACTAGGTGTAAAGTTCCAGGACTGAAGGAAGTTGAATACCCTGCCATCTTCTGCAGACTGCCCAGAAGCAGACCCTCATTTCTGTCTGAGAGGGGAACACAAGCAGGTGAATCTCAGAACCAACACATTCTCATGGAATCAACACATCACATGGAAGATGCAACCTTCACACACCTAGACAATGGGACTCTCTTTCTGAATCTTCTCACCCAGACTCCAAATAGGATTGAAAGAGAAATGACTCTCCTCTAGTCCCGTTACCTCTCTGAGCTGAAGTTGGAGGCTGTTACAATGACATCATCCTTGCTCTGAACCAGCACGGGAATCTTCCTGCACCCTGGGGACTTCAGCAGTCGCTGTAACAGCTTCAGGGTTTCTTAAAGGGTGAAATGAATATTGTTAGGGCAGCATCTCCTGTCTTTATAGATCACTTTTGTGAGGTCTCTCCCCAAAGGGAGACTGTGCTCTTGCTACTAACAGACAGGAGAAGATGGCTAAAGGTGTGTGAGTGAGACAGTGCTTGCTCCAGACCTTCCGTTTCACGCCAGCTAGCCTGCTGCCAAGCAACACCATACGCAGACACATATTTGCACCTGCAAGTGCAATGCTGTGAAGTAGACATTTATAGCTGTCATTAAGCAGCTTTAAGCAGTTACAAGGTATTTCCTCTTCCTAGAAAGGATCTTTCACACTGGATTCAATGAAAACCAGCAGCATTCAGGAACTGAAACATTTGAGACTAAGTGACTTATTTTGACCAGTCAAACCTCAACACACTTACCCTGGCAATCAACTTACACTAAAAGGTTAGAAGTTGGAAAAGACCTCCCAGATTGAGTCCAACCACTGACCTAACACCACCATAGCTACCATACTATGTCCTGAAGTGCCACCTCTACACATTTTTTGAACACCTCCAGGGATGGTGACTCGACCTCCCTCGGCAACCTATTCCAATGCCTGACAATCCTTTCAGTAAAGAAAATTTCCCTAATATTCAATCTAAACCTCCCCTGGAGCAATTTGAGGCCATTTCCTCTCTCTCTATCCCTCGACACTCGGGAGAAGAGACAAACTCCCACCTCATTACAGCCACTTTCAGGCAGTCGTAGAGAGCAATGAGGTCTCTCCTCACCCTCCTCTACTCCAGATTAGAGAAGCATCAAAGAGGTGAAGATCACCAGCACAGACTAAGAGAGTGTAGGTGGACCAGATCCAGGAATAAGAATTTTGGGACACAGGTAATAGCTCCCAACTTTGATCTTTTTGCCTCTTTTTAATTTATTTCCTAATCCTCATACCTACCGGCCAGCAGGGGCACTACCTGACGCACTAACATCAGCCTCCAGAAAAGAACAGGTTAGTATGGGCCTAAAAGAGAAAAACCATTTCTATTCTGCAGCTGTCATCCAATTAGATGTTCTTTGTGAACAAATAATAGCCTACAGGAAAGTAATGTTTTGGATACAGAAACACACAGCATCTAATCATTCCATCTGCTCTTCATACCTATGCTTGGGCCAAACCTTGTGTCTATTTAATTTAACAGACCATGTCACCAGAGTGGCCTTCTCCCAAGAGTGGCTCTTCTCACCTCATCCTGAGCCAAACCTTCTCCCTTCCCAGTTATTATCCTATGGTTTGGCCTTGTATTTATTTGTCAAACATCTACTATAAAGAAATTTAGATTATCTTCTGATCACATCTGTCTGTTTGCCAGAAACATATTTAGGATTTTTAGAATAATGAACTAACCACAGGCAGTACCAGGAGCAGTTCAGCTTCCTGATTCTTAAGACTGATTATCAAAAGCCCGCATTGCTCCAGTTAACCATGGCACGTTCCTGAAGGCATGAGCAAGACATCAAGAAGATTTTAAAGATGAATTAGGCACAGCCTAAAAAATGTCAAGCACAGGTTAAAGGGACAGTGCTGGGGTTAGAGGTGCCACTTTAGCTGCTGCTGAGCAGAAAAGCCACTAGCCCTCACTGATCACTGCCAACCTCGCAGCCATTCCTGCTTGTGTGTAGTGCAGTTATGCTACCATAGTCCACATACAGAGCTGCTTTGAACCATGATTTATCAAGTGTTGCTTGGTTGTTCAGACAGAGGAAGCAGCTGCTGTAGTTATGCCAGCATATCTGAGAAGTGCCCAGGTGAGTAGGATGTAAAAAGCAGCTGCCTCTTCACCGAATAGCTTAAGATCATGCTCAAACCGTGGGCAAGGAAGAAAACAGCTTTCAAGAGAACTTCCAGAATTTTCCTCTACACTAAAGTAACCAAATTAAAAGCAAGCTCACAACTCCATGTAGCTGTATGCTTCTCTCCTTAACAGTCCACTTTCAGTTTGCCCACCTGAGTCTCCCCATTCAGAGGTAATTTTAAAATGAGTGAACTGCCTGCAAAACGGGCAAGGGAACAGGATAAACTTCTGAAAGGTGTTTAATAAGATGCAGTCAGAACCAGATAAAGCAGCTTTCCTCCAGCAGTAATTCCTCAATGCAGAGGACAACAGCACATACAGAGGGAAGAAACAACCCTGCAGTAAGCTTATAGGACTTACCTTGTAGGATGTTAGCAGGGCACATGTCGATCTTGGTCACCACAACAAAGACAGGAACATTAAGTGCAAGCGCCAGGCCTAAGTGCTCCTTGGTCATTCCAACAATCCCAGCGTTACTGCCCACCTACAACAGGGAAATGAGACACGGTGATGTAAATGTTCCTCCTGCAGTGAGCTGAGTTACAGAGATCTTGTGTCAGACGTGCAGCAGGATGTAACTAGGTTAGAGACACATCACTGGGACTGTAGGAGCAGACCCAGTTCATTTCAAATGCTGCTGGAAAGTAAGGACTCTTCAATTCCTCAATCTTAGCAAGATGTTCTGAAGTTTAGAAACCTTTCCATATTCAAGCATCTTGAATTCAAGCATCTCAGGCCTGTCTGAAACTGACAGTCCTGAGGTACTTGCCTCAGAGCTCTGGCTAGATATCCACAGTGGCTGCTGCTCTCCATCCTCGGGGAGATGCTGCCACAACCCCACAGAGACATTACAAGAGGAAAAAAAGGTGGCTGTTAAAGCTGTGAACAGCCCTGCTCCTGCTAGTGCTGTACATCGCTCCTGCTACCTACCATAAGCATGCAGAAGTCAGGTAAATGGCCGGTCATGCCGAAGACGGTGGTCTTCAGATACTTTTCATGACCAGCCAGGTCAATGAAAGTAATGACCTTGGTGGATTTCTCACAGATCTTTGTCCATTCCAAGCTGCCACCGTGGCTGTCAGGCTTGTTGACCACGTTGCCCTCGCTGTCAAAGCCCAGGATGTCGTTGCCCACGCTGCTGGTGCGGCCCGACTCGATCTCGTGTTTATGGCGGAACAGCTTCTGCCGAGCAAAGCCTCGACCATTATCTAGTTCACCATGCGTCAAGACACCTAGCAAAGTGCTCTTTCCTGCATCCACATTGCCAACCACTGCTACCCTGGAGGGGAAAGGAGAAATGAACCTGGTAAACTCCGATACCTGTACAAACAAACAAGCACTCAAAAGCCCCCAGGCACCACTGTTCCAGCTTTTTCTCCCTAACTTTCAAAGAGAGATTTAAAAATGTTAGACCTTTACAATCAGAGCAGAGATTCTTTCACCATTAGTAGTTAATAGTGGAGATCCCAGACTCTGTGTAAGACTGTGGAGATGTCTGGAATCCAAAAGACAACTTGCTCTTGCTGAAGCTGACATTGCTTGTTGCCATAGGGAGTATCTCTCTTCTAACCCATAGTCTCTACAATCCAACACAAACACTTTGGCAGTTAAAAACTTGGCCTGCAGTACCTCTGTCTTTTTCATATCCCTCTTGTGGCAATAGCTGCAGGTGTTAGGGAGAGCACAGAAACCTAAATTGTTGTTCTCAGAAAAGGAAAAGCTCACACAACAATGTAACATTTTAGCGAAAAATCCTCTCTTACAGCCCTCTCCTTCTTTGTGGCTGCTATGGCTGTTGGTAAATCTTGGAAATCCATTCCACCCAGTTCTGGGAAGACACTCAAGTCATGTTATACAAACTATTATGTGTCCATTAAAAGGTGACTTGAATCACCACAGCCTTGGACTAGAATTGAACCCTTACTCAAAATACTCTGTTCCAGCAGTGTGTATATGTGCACACGTAGACAGACAGACAGACGTATGACTGGGATTCCAGCCCATAAAAGCTCCCCAGCCTGCCAAGTTGTCACCCAGACAGCAACAGCCCTCAGCTAAACACAGGCAAATCTCCACAAATAATTTGCCAACAAAAAAGACAGCAACAACAACAAAAAGGTGATTTCATTAGTAAGGAGTGGCCAAACTCAGTTCCCTTTGTTGGGTAGCTACAACACCCAGACTCAAATAAGCATTGCTGGCTCAGCATCACAGTCTGCTCACATGGTCAAAATGCAGCTGGGCTGCTGACTAACTCTGTCTCCACTCAGCTCCTCACCTGACCTCCAGGAAGTCGTTGTCACCCACACGTTTCCGAACAAGGTAGTCGCGCACCTTGCCCCCTGCCTCCTGATGCTCCCGCAGGAGGATCACGTCTGCCTCAATCTGCTCTGCCATGCTCTTCAACGTGGCATAAGATGCTTCCATGTCTGCCTCGCTCAGACCGTATTCAGTCCCATCTAGCATGACGTTGAGGAGACAAAGGACAGTCAGTGAACACCACCTTGCCACCGCCAGCAGCAGTGTCATTCTGCCTTGGACTTTCACACTGATCTGGGTTTATATGTGGGGTGGACATGTCAGACATGTAAACAGAATGAGTGCTCTTCGCTCAAAATAAAGCAGGGTGGTCTTCACTCCAAGCCTTCAAAGCACCATCTTTCACCTAGAGGAGTTTTATTCACAATTTCTAGAAGCAAAGACTTAGGGATTGACAAGAAAAAACATCATTTTCCATCTAATTCCTTCCCTTCACATGCTGGAGGTACTTTGCCTGCAATTGCCTTCAGTCAGATAAAACACCTCCTCTCTCAGTGCAATAAAGGGAGAAGCATCAACAAAAGGAATGCTCCGACTGAGACGTTACCACAATTAGCCAGTGAATGTGGGACTGATTTAAACAATCAGCTTATTTTTTAAAACCACAACCCAAGTGCATGTTTTCTGCAAGCTTGGCCTGCACAGCAAGTTCTTTAGTCCCCACGTACTCCAGTTAAAACGATGTTTTTGGCATGTCTCACTACCTCCAGCCTGGCAGTTGAAGGAAGAGCTGACAGCAAATAAGTCCAGAAAATACAAGGCAGCAGTGCTGCCTCCTAACAGTCCGTTCAGGCAAAGAGCTGATGGCCAGAGCAGGCCAGCAGCAACTATCTAGACAAGTTTAAAGGCCTCCATAGCTTTCAGCTTCTCTCCTTAACCACCTGAGAAGCGACACAGATTTCAGAACAGAATCTCCTCTGTGGGTAAAAAAACAACCAACCAACCAAAGGTGGATAGCCACATAGCACCTGGATGACCAAAGCTATTGCTGTGTATGCATTCGCATGCACGTCTGACTCATTAGCTAGTAAGCTGTAACTGTTGTTTGCATGAACTAATCAGCATTTTAACTACTGCATAGCTTTACAACAAGTGGAGTTGCTGGGTGACTTCCAACCCAGCTCATAAGTTGGTTGAGGAGCTCTTGAGACAGTAGTGAAAACAAAAGTACCACATCTGGCATCTTGTGTTATAGAAGGAGAATGATAAATAGGGGACAGGAGAAGGTAAGAGCCAAGGGAGGAAGGGAAGGGTCACTACTGGTAAAGCAGTGAGCTTTCTGGCAGGTTTCACTTGTTTCTCAGCCATCCAGGTTGAATATCTATGATGATCAAAATCAGACAGAAGGACCAAAAGAGGCAGGGATACCAAAGATTTTTTTTTCAGTTGGACATAGCTTCCAATTTACAGGAAAGATCCTCATCTTCCTTGACTATGCAGCAAAAAGGGAAAAAATCCTGAAGTTTAGCTCATATTTTAAGAAATTAATGCTTGCTTCTAAGTACCTCTTTGCAACAGCCACCAGTGAACACTTGGAAAAGACATCCTACAAGAGAAAGCAGCGCCTAGCCTGTGTAACTACATCTCCATTGCAGAAGTGGTTATCCCAAACATCAAAGATTCAGACTACGTACATGTGGGAAGCTCACCTGGAGACAAGACTATTAATCATCCCTATGATACTGGCTACATAACCACTGGCCATCTAATCCTAGCTTCTCTTCTATGTTGGTTGCTTAGCAAGACACAGAGAAAATGTAAAAAGCACATGGTTTCAAGTAATGCAACTCTCTCCTTCCATTATCTCGACCATGTCTGGCACTAGTGATCATTTGATATCCAGCAGATACTTAGTACATTTGAAACACACATTTAGCCTTACGACAGCCACAGACAGGTTTTTTTGCATTTAGGAAGTACAAGGCCATGGTAAACATTACTCTACCAGCATCAGCTGCAAACACTCAAACTGAAAAAGAACAAAAAAGGTCATCTATGCTAACTGCTAAAATCTGCAAAGGTTAATGACTGCGGTCACCTCCCCCGAGTTAATCTGACAGTAAGGGCCTCATGATGAAAAAAGGGAAACCTTTCCCTCCACAACACAAACGTGAACTAACCAAGGAAGTCAGCAGCGTACATTTTGCCTATCTGAAGTATCCCAAATACATTCCCCTGTGGGGTAAAAATATTGCTATTTACACTGTAAAAGTGAACAAAATCAGACAGAACCGGACCTCCACCGGACACTGAGGGAGTGTGTACTAAAACTATGGCCACGAGCTCAAATCCTTCTTCTTTTTCTGGACGGCCTAGGCAACTTATGCCTCATTCCCAAAAAAAGAATTTGTATGACTTTACACAAAAGATGTGTTTTGCTCCACCACATGAGACAATTGCTGGCAGGAATGAAATAAAAGAATCTGTCCCACATGATCTGCTATACTTCAAGAGAGACATTGAGATACTGGAACATGTCCAGAGAAGGGCAATGAAGCTGGTGAAAGGCCTGGAACACAAACCCTCTGAGGAGAGGCTGAGGGTGCTGGGGTTGTTTAGCCTGGAGAAGAGGAAGCTCAGGGGTGATCTCACTGATGTCTGCAATTACCTAAAAGGAGGTTGTAGCCAGGTGGGGGTTGGTCTCTTCTGCCAGGCAACCAGCAACAGAACAAGGGGACACAGCCTCATGCTGTGCCGGGGGAAGTATAGGCTGGATGTTAGGAGGAAGTTCTTGACAGAGAGAGTGATTGGCATTGGAATGGGCTGCCCAGGGAGGTGGTGGAGTCACCATCCCTGGAAGTGTTCAAGAAAAGACTGGATGAGGTGCTTAGTGCCATGGTCCAGTTGCCTGGATAAGGCTGGGTGCTAGGTTGGACTGGGTGATCTTGGAGGTCTCTTCCAACCTGGTCGATTCTATGATTCTACGACACTTCATGGAGGTTTCCAAGTTATTATGGAGAAATGAGTACCTTCAGCAGCAGACCAGTTACACAAACTAGGTGTTTCTTATAATTTTTAAGGGTTTTTTGGTTGTTTTGCTGAGGAAGCTGTACTCACCTGACCCTTGACCAATGACATAAATGGTCTCCCCACATCCCTCATCAATTCTCTCTGACATCTGCCGGAGCAAACTGTCATACTGCTCTGAAGTTGGGCTCACCATCACCAGCTGGGAAAAAAAAAAGAAGATTAAATGTCCATTGGCAGGTGTCAAGCAAACAATTTGAATTTCACCTCAACGTGAGGAGAAGCTTCTTTCAGTGACGGTGACGGAGCACTGGAACAGGTTGCCCAGAGAGGTTATGGTCTCCTTCTCTGGAGGGTTTCAAAACCCACCTGGATGCGTTCCTGTATGAACCGCCCTGGGTGATCCTGCCTTGGCAGGGAGGTTGGACTCAATGATCTTTGAAGGTCCCTTCCAACCTCTAAAGTTCTGTGATTCAAAACTAGATTCAGCTGTAAGGACAATCAATCTGTGTGTTTTATTGAAAGAGAAGGCTTCTTTTTCAAGGACCGCTGTCTGATGGCTCACTTTTGTTGTGCTTTTTCGTTTTGGCTTTTTTGTTGTTGTTTTCTTTCAAACCAGCTTCACTGACAGCTTATGACACTGCACAAAGGTATTCGTCTGAGCTCAGTGTTCCTTTATGCTGGAAGACACACTTCAAAGCAAGTAAGAATTCGAAGCATGTCATTTTGAAGCAACCAGTGTTTAAAAGCCACATTTAAGTGAACATCCCACTGCTGCTTCTGTGTAATATGTTTCTGTGCAAAGAAAACAGAAATGGGAGGAGATATTTTCTCCAAAGTAATTCCTTAGCTGGGTAGTCCACAGTTTCTGCTGCACAGAATGCTGCTGCTCACCCAAAGCATAACAGGACAGCCAAAGGAAGCCAGCCAGACCTCACTGCAGAACTCATCCAGGCACCAAAACCTAGAACATCTCATAAATTTTTTATGTACTTAGCTCCCCTTTTGTTTTTTGAGGGGGAAGAGGGGAAGGAGAGAACAAGAATGTGCATTATTTTCAAACTCCTAGCAGAACTTTAGGTATTTTATGCTACAGTGCTGAGAAGAAGACATACAAAGCAGTTTTATGAGCATATTTGGACATTTCACCACTGAAGAGCTGCACTTATGCAAGTCAGCAGCTGCATTACCAACAAGCTGCATTTTTTTGCAACAACCACAACTTTTTTTGCCTTCCCCTGCAGAGGTATCAAGAGAAAGAAAATGGGGACAGAAATAGAGAGGAAAATGACCAGAAGACAGTGCTTCAGGAAGGATTTTTCTTGGGAGAGTGGTACAGCACCATTATTGGCAAAGCTCTGCATCTGTCAGGCAGCACAGCTGATGAGGCTCACACAGAATGGCCATACTGCTGGCATGCAGACCAACAACACCTCCATCACCCATTCATGACCAGCTGGCTACCTGCTCTCTAGCTGCCTCCATGGTTACAAATCTGTTGGGGGCCAAGCATCCTGATACAACAGTTCAATCACTACCTATTTTGACTGGCATAAGCATTTCTGTTAAAAAGGCACTTCTGGTAAAAGTCATAAATGCTATCACCTACAAACAGCCCTATGAGCAGGCACACCTGTGCCACAATATGACACTCAGTGAAATCCATGCTTCCACTAGCTATCCTTACACAGGTCTTCCAAAAATCACACCCAGAGAGATGTATTGCCCTTCACTGCACAAAAAGGACAGTCTGAGATCTGTGCTAGGTTTGCTTAAAACACAGTTTACAGCAGTTCACAATGATTGTATCTTCAAGCATGGCAAACATTCTCTATCAATACAGACACACTAGCACAACGTGCATTCTGGAAGGAACCACCTGTACTACCTGCTACCACGTAGCTAATGAAGACCTTTATTAGAAATCTAGAGCGTAAGGGAACTCAAAATCTCAAACTATGTTTAAGCAGCTTTCAAACCTGTAGCAATGCATGCATTTGGAAAACTGAAGCACACACAGTCAGTGTTGGTTAGAAAGTTTAAGGCAGCCAAAGCAATCATTTCCTCAAACAGTTTTAAGGCAGCCAAAGCAATCATTTCCTCGAATGTTAATGGGTCACAAAGAGCATGTTTGCAATGGCCAGACAGCTACAAGAGAGACAATCACCTTCTTGTGCCTCTTTCAGGCACATGGTCTACCTAAGCTTTTAAACTACATAGCACAGGTAGCAAAGCACTCTGATCTGGAAGGCCACACAGGCTTTCTACTGCGTAGTACAAAGGACTAAGTCTTGTCTTCATTTGCCATTCTTTTGGTTTTGTTTTCTTCTTAAAAGGAAACCATTGGATCTAAATGCCCTCAGAGGGAAATCAGCAGCCATTCTAAGGCTTGATCAGGACAGGAATGGAAGGCTGTGTGCAGAGGTGTGAGGCTTGTTTTGCCCAGCAAGCACTTTCAGGAATTCCTGGAAGCACAGCAATGAGGCTCACTGTTCAAGCGAGGGCACCAATGCAGGTCAGAGACTCAGGAAGATCTATGAAGCAGGCTCTCATACACACACCTATCAATAAAGTAATGTGGACACCACTGTAGAGGAACACTAACTTCAATTTCTGCAAGTCTCATTACTAGCTTCATTTTCCTATGAGTTCAAATGCTTCAGCAGTGTGAGTGGGCAGGGTGCTGTTCACAGTGCTAGAGGATGATTCGGATGCACAGCGCACTGTAGCCCCTCTTCACGGCATCAGGTTGGGTTGCGGGGGGCTCAGACAGCGTGGCATCCACACACATCAGCTCAAAGTACTGTTTCCCCACCATGTTGCTTTCATTGCCATGGAAAGCTCTGCTGAAGTGTGTTCCAGACTGCCTTCAAAGCCTACCCTGCAGCCAGTGAAGTTTACAGCCGATATGACATAGTGGAATGTCAAAAGAAGGATGTATGGAACAAAGAGCAGCCTTCATGGATCACACCTTCCAACACCATTCACCATTGCTAATGGCTGCTTCTGCAGTTTCCCCCATCCAGTTCTGCAGTTTCCTAGGTCACGTTACTTGCTGTTCTGAAGATCTCTTCAGCCAGCCCTCTAGAGAGCGGGAGTCTGTTCTTTGCCATCTCCTTGGTGGAAGAGAGGCCCTCCACCCTGGCCTCGGTGCTTTTTTCTTTGCTTTTCACCTTTGTGCAATCCCCTCCATGCTTGGACTATGTATTTATGCTTTTCAGAGGTTTTCATGAAACAAAAAAATTCACTTTTCTTCCTTCCACTTTTCCAGGCATCAAGCAGTTAACAGCAGGAGTCACACAGGTCTAGAAACCTCAGAATTCCTATAGAGCAGAAAAAGTAACAACCAGTTATTGGTTTACTTTCATGACAGCAGGAAATACATCTCACAAGTCTGAGTTGCCATCTCTAAAAACTGTTTCCCAATCGCAGGGGAGAAGCAGCTTTTCCCACCTTTCCTCTGATCAGTTTCAGGATTAACACACACCAAAGGTGGGTAATGGCTACAGCTGTCTGAGCTTACTCCAGGGGAATACATTGGACTGTGTTGTTCTTCACTGCCCAGCAAGAGGCCGTTACATTAATTAACAGTAATTTCAAGACACCAGTGAGCTTGAGCTCAGGTTACAGCTGCACTACTACAGGCAGTCCTTAAAAAAAAGAAGTATCCCCTGTTCATGGTGTGCACAAACTGTAAAGATTAAAGGCAAACCAAATACTGTGTGGTAGGTAGTGCTGCTTCCTTGGAATAACACAGCCTCACAATATGCATGGCTGGAAAGCCACTGGGGGGAAGGCACCTCCTGCAATGTCATATTTTGCTTTCTATTTCCTGTGGACTCACATAGCTCAAATGCTATTAATGTCCTGTTGTCAGTGTAAATGCAATGCAACTATTAGCTCCACTAATACCATTGTGTGATATGATTTTGACCTGAAAGGTGATTACTGCTGCAATGTCTTAGTGCCAAAGAGAAAACAAATACCCATCAAGATTGACACGATAATGAATTTGTGCTGATGAATGGAACTGTCTGCCCAATCAGCAGACAAGGTGCACTTGATAATACAATTCCAAGGTGTTCCTCCCTAAAAAGGGCACACCTTACAATGAATGCACTGGAGGAGGACTGGGAGAAAAGCACATAAAGTGGAGAAGGGGTAGGTCAGACCAGGACAGAAGCAGAAACTAGTTAGCAAACAAATTAAATGCAGTGAGAACTGACATTTTAAGCAGGAATTGCAGAGCAGTAATTCAACTGGGAAAGTATCAAAAAGGAAGGGATTGGATGGGGCAATTTTGCACTCTGACCATATGAGACTGCTGTTTTGAACACAGAGTAAGAGACTAACTTGAAGAGATGGGGCAGAGCTGATAGTCTCAGGTTTCATGCAAGAGGAGGATGAATGAAAGGTCTAGGAAAAAGTGTACACTGCTGTATGGAAAGGTAACTTGTAGTAAAGGTCAAAAAAAAACCCCTTACCTATTGCCTCCATAGTGCCTGCAGATTTCTAGGAATGGAAGACAGACTGGCATCACAAATAGAGGTTGTGGGAGAAAAGCATTCCTCTTTCTTCATCAGAGTTTTGGCCAGGTTCTTGGCTGTGAAGAATCAGTGACACAGTCCTCAGTGTCCTCCTGGGCCCTCTTCCACATCAGCCACATCCAAGACAAAGCACAGATCGATACTGGCATCCTGTATCAAAATCTGGTCCAGCTCATTAAGGCACGAACAGGTGGCTCAATAAATACTGCAGCTTCAATTTCTGCTTTTTACTATAAGACATCTTTATAACATTCATTTCAATACAGTTACCACATTGTAAAATATTCGGTCATTCCCTCAAAAATAAACGCTCCTGCACCCACACAACACAATTCCTGTCTCTCCATTTCTCCACAAAGGGCAAGAAAATCCATGACTTTGGAATGACTCCATCTGGAAGCATGAAGAAGGATGGCAGGAAAAAAAAAAAAAGAGGAAACACCAGCTACACTGACTGCTGGATCACATACTGTCAAGTGGACCAAATCACATTGTCAGGAGACTGTAGAGTGGGAGATGTCACCACAACAAATCGAACTCGTGGCAGCAAGAGATCAGTCAGTCGGGGAATAAACAGGAGGCAGTGCAGAACGGCAGCTGATGCAGTCTATGTTGGGCCTCGGTGTACACACTTACTACAACATACCTTCCTGAAAGACGGAAGTGTGAACGGATTCTGACAGAACTAAGATCATCACACAGCTGTCACTTGGACTCTAGAAAGGAACTGCACAAGGTCAACAAACCTTTTGTGTTGACTTTCAACTTCAGCTTGCAAGCGCAAGGCAACCCTTGTTGCTGAGCCCTTGTGCTCAAAAGTTACGAGCTCTGACTTGCTTTCAAGATTGTGCAGGAAGCCCCAGAACCAGTACAACTGGCAGCAGAGATAACTACAGAGAACCAACGCTGGGAAAAGACGTGAGACGTGAGATGTTAAAGCAGCTGTCAGCTTCAAATCCTGTGCTTGTTGAGCGGATGCAACACCCGCTGCAGACGCTTCCCGAGAAGCCGAAGAGGGAAAGGCGCAGGACGGACAAGCCTGTCAGCACCTTCCTTTCCCGGCTAGGCCACAGCTCTCTCAGCTCTTCGTAGCTGAACTTTACCGCACTTCTCCCGTCCGCCTCCCGACGACACGGCGGGCTCTGCCACCCGGCCCTCCGCGCCCGGACGAGTGATGCTGGGGCTATAGGAGAGCTCCTGAGACCCAGCTCCAGCCCACGGGGGAGTTCCGGGGGACCTCCCCCTACTCTGTCAGAGGCAAGTGGACCCCCAGCCCCTCGATCTTCTGCGGTGAGGGGAGTGGCTGTCGAGCTGGCCTCGGCTGACGGGCGACCCCGTTTCAGAAGGGCCGAAGGGCATCCCCACGGGCAAGGCGGCATCCAGGGAAAGGGCAACATAGGGCCCGGCGGGATGATGGCGCTCGCCACCGCCCGCCCCCCTGCCGGGCCTACCTTACTGGTGAGGTCGATCTCGGGCTCGCCGTTGAGCGCCTCGCCGTCCTCGCTGTCGAAAGCGGCACGGAGAGGACAGGCGGTCGCTGCTATACGAGGTCTCCCGCCTGGGGAGCCGGGCTCCGGAGCGAACATACAAGCCGGTACCGGTGAGCCCCCCATCGGGGATCGACTCCGTTCCGCCGCCGCCATTTTCCCTGTCCCGGCCCTCCTCCTCCTCCTCCTGTCCCGGCCCTCCTCCTCTCCGTGCCCGCCCCTCCGCCCCGGGAGGAGCGGCTGCCCCGCCGCCGGCCCGGCAAGGCAGAGCCAGCCAATCACGGGGGAGGAGCTGGGTCATTAGCCTGTCGCCACGACGACGGAGGGCCGGGTAGTTGTTATTCGCAAGGGAGGAACACGCCCCCGCGGAGCGCGCGAAGCCAATGGGAGAAGCGCTGCCAGCTCGGCTTGTTTTCTATAAATACATACACAACAGAGCCCGCTCGCCGTGTGCCTGCCTCCCAGCCAATACAAGATCTGGCCCTCTTGACGAACAGCCCTAAAGACCAACCGGATGAGAAGATTTGGGGGACTACACCGCTGTCAAGATGAGCGGGGCCCTCCCTGGTGGGTAGGTACTGTCTCAAGGTAGCCAATGAGAATGAGGCAAGTTTTCACGGGCAGTTGTGTGAGCCAATAGAACGGGGGATCCAAGACGACAGCCGGGTGCTTCGCGGAGGTCGCGGGTCCCGGCGGCTCTCACGCCTTGCTCAGGAGGCCGCCAACTGCCGGGATGGGTCAAGGGTCGGCAAAGGGAGCAGGCACTCGCTGCACAAACAGGAACAGGCGCGCCATCCCCTCATGCTCTGGGCTCCCGATAGAAATACCGTTGTCGCCCCGGCTGCCCACCGGGCTAGCCCGCAGTGCTAGCCTGCGAGGAGCAGGACGTCAGCACCAAAGCAAGGAGAAAATCCCGTCCACTGGGTGTGTTTTACGGGCTGGCAGGTGACCCAGCAGCGGAGGGCAGGCCGGCAGGGAAGCTGTCCGTCCTGCTTCTCCACCGGGCAACCCATCAGCTCCTCAACTGCCACAAGCTCCAGCCTGGCTCAGAGCGGAGTCGGAGAATATTTATGTCTGTCGAACAGGCGGTCAACCGTTTCATCTGTCCCTGCTTCTTTATCGCAGCGTGAGACTCGACGCACTCATTAATTAAGCAGGCGAGAAGAGAAAGAAAATTGAAGTGCAGGGAAATTAACTCGCCTGCAGTTATGCAGCAAACCTGCCGCAGGGGTAGGAACGAACCCTGCTGCACACCGGGGCACTCCCCACACCAAGGCCTGTCTGTGCTCCCATAGCAAACCCATGGCCCCCTGCCCCTTTGGGCACGAAGCCCGCAAGCCAAGCCGCGACCACATCCGCGTCGGACTCCTAGCTCTCGGAACGTTTCCGGGGCGACACGGAAAGCTGGCTGCGGTTTTGAGGCGGGCACTGACTCCGCTACTGTCCCGGGACGCGGCGGGGCCCGACCCGCAGCAGCGCCGAGAGACCAGTCCGCGCGGGCCGCTAACGTCAGGGGGCGGAGGCGGACGAGCGCCTGCGACGTCGGCGCGTGCGGGGCGGGCCGCGGGGCACGCGCGCGGCGGGGGGAGGAGGAGGTCACGGGGCAGAGGGAAGAGGAGGGGAGTAAGAGCAGGAGCGGAGCCAGCCGTGCTGGCGCGCGTGCGCCGGCGGGTGTCGTTGTGGGGCGGTCGGGGCCGAGGAGCGGGTGAGGTGGTTGCGGGGCCCAGGGGTGCCCAGCAGCTCCCCTGGCGTCTCTCCTCAGCAGGCGCCTCGGCCCAGCAACGAGCCCCGAGGCGTGGGGAGGCTGGCAGTCGGGGTTTAGGTGGGGGGGGCCTCCTCTCAGTGCGGGGTGGACAGGGGGACTGCTGGGGCGGGGGGTAGGGAGTGTGGGGCTGGATCTTGGCTGTGAGACAGGGCTGCCGCCCGGGTTGTCGTTTGTAGCGGCGGTTGGTTGTGCGAGTGTGGGGTGGGGAGGGCCTGAGGGAAAGGTTCGAGGCAGGCCTTCAGGCCGGTGCCGCCTGCTGCCTGCCCTTCCCTCGCCCCCACGGGCTTTGTGCTGCGTGTTTTCATTGCTAACGGAGACTTCCCTTTGTTGAAGTGCGGGGTGGCTCTTGAGGAATTGACTTCCTGGTAGCCTGGACCTGGGGTTTTCGGTGGCCTAGCAAGAAGCGGTTTGCTTTCTTGAGTGGTTGGCATCTTGCTGCCTGGATTTAGTCGTTCCCAAAGGAATTGAGGAATGCAGCTGATAAGTCCTTAACCACCCTCTGAGCCCATAGGCAGCAGCAGAATCTGGCTTCATCTCCTCCACTCTGGCACTTTGGAGGTGGGCCTTTGTAACCATCTCTGGGTACCTTTGTAGTGGCACTATAAACCAAAGGAGATGGAAGAAAAGGAGCGATGTGATAAACTCCAGCTGGTACCTTGCGACTAAGGGAATTAATAGATTTTGACTTTTTGTTTTCCCTGTGGGAGCTAGGAGGGAGGGAAATAATACATTTTATGAGGTATGGGAGGAGGGAGAAAAAATGTGTTGCAGATCTTTATGTGGTTTTTAAAACCAGCCGTCAGAGGCAATTACTGAATAAACCGAAGCACAAGAGTGGGGTTTCTGAGCTGGAAGCAACGCTAGCCTGCAAAAATAAAGGGGCAGTGGGCTTCTGTTGTGACTTTGGAGGAAGAAACTTCAGCCTTCTGCATTTCTCACCACCCACTCTCCATCCACCCTACGTGAAAATGAGTTGTGTGCCATGGAAAGGTGACAAGACCAAATCGGAATCACCAGAGCCACCTCAGCAACCACCATTGCATATTTACCATGAGAAGCAGCGTAGAGAGCTGTGTGCCCTCCATGCCCTCAACAATGTCTTCCAGGACAGCAATGCCTTCACCAGGGAAACCCTGCAGGAGATTTTTCAGAGGTAAGATACCCTGCACTGGTGTTAGCTTCCCGACATATTCTGTTGCTAAGAGGAATTTTCAGATTTCATTTGTGGGGAAAAAAGATCAAAAAGGGATCAGAGTATGCCACTGCTTGTTTTGAACTGAATGTAGCTTACTTAAATGTCTCGTCCTCCCCTTTTTTTGTTTTGTTTCTCCATGCAGAAATTCTTGCTGATTCTTGCTTATTTTGTAAACTGTTCTGGCTGCCAATTTTGGGTCCAAAGGCTTTGTTGCAGATACTGTCATGTGGTTGGACTGCTGTCTTCTCCCCCACACACCTTAGTGCATCTTCTACTTATTTGTATTTTTGCCCCTGCCTTGTGTATATGTTGGTGGTAATAACTGATAATGAGATTGCCTTGGGAGAGTGCAGGCAGCTGGATTGAGAAATGGTTCATCATAAAAACCTTCTTGATTTAATACCACAAAGCTTACACTTTTTTTTTCTTGAAATTGAGAGCTTTGTCAAATAAGTGACTCCTTAATCCAGCAGTTAAATGAAATTCTTCAAATTTCTTTTTTCCATGCAGCAAGACCTTGTGTACTCTATCAAGCTGAGTTTAATTTCAGTAGCTAAGGTTCCATTTTCTGAGGCATTGTTAAATGTTTCACAGGCAGCCTCAAATAATAGAAACATTTTTAAATTTTACTGGGATAAATGTAAATTATTAATGTGGCCTACAACATAGTTCATATTTTGTTCAACATTTTGTTTATTTTATACTGTTTCGGTTCTTTGTGCCCATTCTCAGTCTGCCATTTGAAAACTGTGATGAAGAAAATAATCAAATAGGAACGGGGTCTCCTGATAACCTGTGGATGTGATCATTGCACAAGTTTTGCTTGAATATCTGTTACTAGCAGTTGACAGCATCTTGTTTGTGACAGGTGGGAAGTCACACTTGATGACAGTGGTTACACAGGTACTGTTGGACAAGGCAGTCATGGTACCCTGTGCTGATGAGAAGGGAGCTACGTGCCTGTTGCTGTTGTCCTGAAAAGGAGCAGATTTTTGGAACTGGTGCTTGACTTACCAAGCATATGCCTGTCTTTGGCAAAGTATGGCAATGGACAAGAGCAAATGTCAGATTGAAATGCTATTTATGATAGCATTGTAAATAAAATTCCTGTTGAAGTGGAGCTAGACCAGTGTAAAGGAACTGTGGGTTTGTTGCGGAGCAGCAATTGTCAGAATCATAATCACAGATGAATTGCTATTGGCCTGAAGCAAACAAAAGCAGTTCATATGGTAGAAGGAGTGTGATGATCTAATTAGTTGGCTTTCATTGGGCTTGGTGAGAGAGCATTGCTGTGCAGCGTGAAACCTTTCAGAAAGAGCTCAGATGTTAGTCTTCTTGGACTCCTTGTCCTACAAGAGACGATTTGTCTTTAATTCCAGCCTGGTATTGTGCCTTCCTAGTATTCAAGCCGTGATACAGATTGATTCAGCCCCCTGGTAGTATTGAAACATTTGTGGAAATTCCTCTCAGAAGTGGATAAGCTGTAAGCTGTACATAAGAATTGCATTGGTATCTGCCTTGGTATCTGTCCTGGTTACTATTCATACCTAGCTCTCTGCCTTACCTTTAAGAAGTGCAGATTTAGTTGCCCATTGTACATAATTTTTCCTGATGTCTTTCCTGTGTCTAATCATATTCTGTCGTGATGACTTTGATGAAGGACTGATGGATATTTTTAACAAGATACGAAAATGTGGCAATGTGGATTTTTAATTTTTTTCAAACTTGGTGTGGACAAGGTAACAATCACAAACAGTCTTTCTGTAGCTTTCACCACATCCCTTGAAGAATGATTGAACCACATTACTTAATCATTAGTTTCCCTTTTGCTGCGTGCCATTGCATAAGACCAAGTAGATTCTGATTATCATCTCAAGTGTATGCCAAAACTTGGTCAGAGCTCCCATCTGATTTTATAGTCCTTCCTCTCTTCATTCCTCTAATACAAAAATACATTTTTTGGTGTTCCTCTGGCTTTTGTTGCAGGAAGTAAGATTGCATGTTCCAGATGTTGCATGGAGATACAAACAATATCTCTTCACTTCACTAGAGTCTGTGTGTTGAGACCTGATTAAGAAAGACAACTGCATGCAGGAATCTTGGAGCCCATTATGTTGAGACAACATGTTGATGAAACTTTCTGACTTGGAAAGCTCAGAATGATTATTAATTGGATTTCTGTCTGATTTCATCAGCCTTCCTCAGCTTAGTGTCTAGATATTAAAAAAAAAAAAACAACAACAAACAAACTCAAACAAAACAAAAGAAAACAAAAAAACCAAAAAACTTTCAGGAGGCAACTTAATTCCTCTTCTAGTAAAAATTCTTCAGCAGGTGGTTGTGGACCCTATTTAGGTGTATGAGAGTAGAGACCTTGAGGCGATTTCTTGTGAAAGTTTACTCACAGGTACCAATTCTCTGAGTGTTCTACCTCTCATAATCTCTGCATCTCATTTCTGGGTCTCCTAAAGTTACAGGAAGGGACAAAGATAAAAATGCATGTTCTTTCATCTCTCAAATAAACTTGTGTCTGGAAATCTGGTGCCACAAGAGGGTGCTTGTGCAACCCAAAGGGCACTGTTACTTGAACGACTTTTCCTAGCTCACTTGCACTTGTGAATGAGGGTTAATAGGCTGAAGCAGGGATCTTGAGGAATTAGTGGTAGCCAAGTGATCATGCTTTATGGAGGTGCTGGAAGAGCTGTGACAAGCTGCAGTCACATGTCTCTGATTAGTAAGACACAGCAGAGCTTTGAAGACTGGAAACCATGATTCTGTGAAAGCGTCATTGCCTGGCTCAGCAGTGCCCAGGGTGGATATTAAATAGCTTTTCCTATTGCCACGCTGCGTCACACTCTTCTGCCTTTGGTGGTTAAGTCACTTTCTGGGCAGTTCTGCTGTGGTCTGCTCCACTACAAGAAAACTCAGCTGATGCAAAAAGCTGACTGGCTGTAGACACAACCACAAGTAGAGAGTGTGACCCTCTCTACTCAGTCCCCTGCTTTCTTCTTATCAAATGCCTGCTGCTTTCAGGACAAGTACTCAGAAGGGCTGAGGGATTTTCACTGAACAAAATAATGCCTGCAGACCTTGCACTGTGCTAAGGTTGAGCAAAAACGTGCAGGAATATCAGGTGTTTTGGTACACAGAGTTGACTCGAGGGAGAGGCAGGTGAAATGTGGATATCTGGATTATATGGAACATCTGAACCTTGTGCCAGCAGAGCTAATGAAGCTCTTGCCAATCTAAACAAACTCATCACAACAGAACTGACATCAGGCTTGGCTTTCCTTGGCTTGGCATTGCATGACCTTGCTGTTCTCTGCTCACAATTTTCTCATGAGCTTGCTCTTCCAGCTGTTTAAGTCCATCTGTCACCTCCATAATAATTCACCCCTTCCTTACAAAATTCCTTAGGGGAAAAAACATAATAAAATTGACTAACTGGCACTTTTTTTTCCCCCTATGTGTCTCCATGTCTTATATCTTGGACCCATTATCTGCCTTTCTGGAAAGACTGTCGTATGTTTTTGTGTGTAATGTGGACTGCATTTCTGGATGCTGTAGTAATGCTGGTGCTGAGATTCGTTTGCAGCAGAATTACCTGTTGAGTTGCCCACAGCAATAGAGCATTTTAAGGAATTTATTTTTTTTTATCATATGGCAACAGCAGCACTTTAGGAGGCTTCCCAAACCCAAATATTTTCGCAGCTGTGTGTCTGAATTCTTTTTTTTTTACTGGGGTAGAGTAGAACAACCCTTTCTGCAGCTAAACCACCCTGTCTCTTCTTACCTCATCCAGTCTTCAAGACTGGTGTTGTCTGTTGAACTCTTGAAATCATGATAGTTTTTCTGAATGTCAAACTGACTTTTACTCCAGCTCTGAAATGGGGAAGAAATAACAGAAGCGTTTTCAGAAGTACCAGTTCAGGGAGGGTAGAAGGAGCTTCCTGCTTTGCAGGTTGGCTTTTTTTCCACATCAAAGCTAGGATTTTTAGAGGCTTTGTACATTGAAGTTATTTTTAATGCATTATTTAGCCCTCTCAGCCCCTTTGAGCGATAAAGGGGGACAGAACCATTTGTGTCTGAACACAAGCCCCCTGAAAACAGATTCAAGCTACATAGCAAGTAGCCCCATCCATCCGTGGAATATAGGTTCCACAAACACCTGCTAGAGCAGTCTCCTGTTCTGTTTGCAGGCTGTCTCCCAACACCATGGTGACACCCCACAAGAAGAGCATGCTGGGAAATGGAAACTATGATGTGAACGTGATCATGGCAGCACTGCAGACCAAAGGCTATGAGGCGGTTTGGTGGGACAAGCGCAGGTATTGAGGAGCTGCGGAATTTCAGAGGTGGCAGCTGTTTGTAAAAGCAAGAAAGAGATGAAGTACCACAACATAATCTTATAGCTGTCTTGTTTTCTGCATTCTTTCAGGGATGTTAATGTCATTGCCCTGTCTAACGTGATGGGCTTCATCATGAATCTGCCCTCCAGCCTTTGCTGGGGCCCGTTGAAGCTCCCCCTCAAGCGACAGCACTGGATCTGTGTCCGGGAGGTGGGAGGCACCTACTACAACCTTGACTCCAAACTCAAGGTGCCTGAGTGGATTGGAGGTGAAAGTGAGCTCAGGTAGCGCTTTTATTTTCTGCCTTCATCCAGTTCCTCCTTGAATCCCTCCCTGTTGGAGGTGGGAGAATATATCCTTAACCAGTTGGTGTCTGAAGCATTTATAGTTGACCTTCAATAGCAAAGATATGAGAATAATAAGGTTCTTGTGACTCCATTTAATGAAGCTAGGGAAATGGCTTTTGGCAGTGGTAATCTCTGTGACCTTGGGGGAAACCTGACTTTGTCTCTTAAGGGCTGGTTCTGTCACTATCACTGAAGGCAGACGTCATGTGTGGTTTCAGTGAGTGACATCTCTAACAAGATATGTGGTGCCTTGCTCCCTCCTCAGAGAGAGGGTTTTGGCATTCTTTACCTCTTCAGTAGTAATCTCTGTGTGTGTTCCCAACAAAACGCTTTCAAAACCAAAATTACAGCCTTGTTCCTGACAGCAGAGAAGGCTGCTTGTTAGGAACCATCTTAACCATCCTAACAAGATGAGCCACAACTCCCTTCCCACTTTTAACTTAACACAGGATGGTTGGTGTAATTAGCTTGACTATTAAGCCTCACCTGCTCTTAGTTGCTATTTAGTTTTCATTCCATCTTATCTTAAAGTCTACTAGCATCTTTGCTGTCTTGACTGGACTTGTGCTGAGGAAGGGATTGCACATGAAAAGTATTTGCAGAGCCTACCTTGCCACTGAAGTCTTGAAGTGAACATCACCCTCTTGTGAACTTCTGGGATAAAATAGCGTGGTTCTGGAACTACTGTGCAGAGCTTCTCATTGAATCTTATTCTGGGAGTGCTGTTCTTCAGCAGTAAACAAAGGCTTCCTTATATGAGGAATTTAGAAAACCTGGGAGAGAAAACATTGATTTGACTTTCATAGTTAATGGAGAAAATCCGAGTTTGGTATTAGAAAAAGCTGAAAAGCAGGCAGAAGCTGCTGAACCATGTCAAATGACCAGCTGGTATGCTGCTGCTATGACCTGTGGTAGAGACATCTAAATGTTTTTCCCCCACAAGTATTCCAGATTTGTTGGAATTATTTTAACACAGAGTGGGATTTTTTGACCTCAGAGATCTGAAGAAACTGAATTGGATTTAGTTCTACTTTTGCTAGTAAGTCTACATAGATGCTGAGTTCTCTCTGCTGAGGTTATGATCATGTCTGTCTGATTCTGTGGTAATTTTCTGGTTAGGTGTGTTTAGTGGGACAAGTTTAATACTTGTTTGGGTTTTGGTTTGTTTGGGTTTTTTTGGTCAGAAAAAAATAAACGTGTGTGGGTTTCCTCCCATTTCCTGTCATATCTGCATAGTCAGTTGCATTTAGTTGTTGTAGAAGGTTATTAAGTTCTACATTCAGTAGTTATTTCTGTTTCTCTTTATGATAGGAAATTTTTGAAACACCAGCTGAGAGGAAAGAACTGTGAACTCCTCCTGGTGGTGCCAGAGGAGGTGGAAGCACATCAGAGCTGGAGAGCTGACGTGTGACCTGGACCAACGCTGTCCTCCCACTACAGCTCTTCCCCTTTACTGAACTCCTGACATCCTGAAACCTGAATAATGGGTTCCCCAGACTCTTTTCATCTGGAATTTCCTTTGTTAGGCTCTTCTCCTCCTTCCTTGGTGCAGTAGGACAGCTGCATAGGACATTGGCAGGGTAGGGGAGAAGAATTGAGAGTGGAGGAAACTGGAAACCAGTCACTTTAATTGCAAAGGCAGGTGAGCTGCTTGCCCTTTGGCTAACCAGAAGGCATTGCAGTCTTTAAAAGTGGGCTTTGGGCCTGGGGTGTCTGAAAGCCTCTGGCCTCCCTTTCCCCACATGTCCCAAGGCCATGTGTGGTGGGACACTGCTCCTTCTAGGGCTTGCTGGGGCAGAGCAGGGGCTGAGCACACTGCTGCCTCTTCAGAAGTCTCTCCCTCCAAAACAAGTTGTCATGAAGACATTTGCAATTCCTAAAGGTCTCTCAGGACACTTCCAAACACTAGGAATGGTACGGTGCTCAGCACAACCCTCTGCTTCTTATGGATGGTTTGTGCCAGGACTTAGAAAACAGTAATAAAGCCAGAGTCATCTTTCAGGAAGTTCCTTGGGTAGCTAGCAGATTCTTCCCCAGTGTTTCCAGGGATTTGCAAGCGGCTGTTTGGCAGCATGTGGCTGGCGAAGGCGATGTGGAAACAGCAAGCGCAGGCTAATTGAGGAGTATCTGGTTTCTGGTCTGGAGAGGAGGGCTAGCCTGCTTGGGTGTCCCTGTGCTACCTTGTTGGCTTTTATCTTCTTGAACATCTATGTTGGTTTTCTGCATGATCACTTGGTAGCTTAGAGGCTTCTTGGAGAGGTGAATGTAACTTGAAGGGGTTTTTAAGAGGAATTAGTTCTTTTCCTCTTTGCAGATGTCTAACCCACAGTTACTAATAACATGCAGAACGTCCCAGAAAAGGGGTAAAGTTACAAAGGAAAAATAAGCTGATGAGAGAAGCCTTTTAAAGTCAGATTTTGCCCTTCATAGGTACTAGCTGATTATGTGGGAGATGCAGAGGGTGCACCAGAACCTTCAGGCATTGCAGAGATCTTGGCCTGGTAGCTGAAGCAACCTCTCCTTTAGCATCATCCAACAAACATTCCACTAGTGGATGGATGGCTTTTTCCTCCTCTCCTTTCTGTGGGGAAGAATGACCAGATGTAGAGACACTAAGAGGAATCTCCACTGGCTGTCTCCTGTTCACCTGAGTGAGTTGTAACTTGGTCATACCTTCCACAGCAGGAGGAGGAAACTGAATTTAAACAGACTTTGTTGCATTCAGCGCTTCCCGGCCAAGCTGCTGTTTGCTTCCCTGCCTTTAGAAGTAGGGTGTCAGTTAGACAGCAATCTCTGAGATGTGATGGAGCTTGAAGGATTCTGCTCCGTTGTGCAGGAAAGTTTCATTGCTGGTGTTTGAGCTTGCAAAAGGGAGGGGTTGTTAACTACCTTTTCTCAGTTAATTTTTCTTTTGAGCTCTTTGAATGCATGAGCAGGTGCTTGAAGCTGAGAGACCACCAAAATCACACCTTCCTACCACAGAACAAAGACCACATGATACCAGGATGATGCTGTTCACAGACCCCCGGACACCTGGCAAGCAGCATTTTGCAATCTTTTGAGCACAGCCTCCCACCGTCAAGGGCAAATGAATGGCTCTTGGGTTTTAAAGACCCAGTGTTTCTATAAAAAGTCCTGTTTCGTAACACATTCCAGTGACCAATACCAGCTGGCAGTTTTTAAACACTTCACAGGCAGATGTGCAGCCCTGCAGCCGTTCTGCTCGTGACTTGAAGCCATTTCTTCAAGGAGTAGGGGGGTGGTAAAATTAATCTCAACAGCAACATTTTCTACACTGATTGAAGTTGCACTTTGGAAAAACCCTGTTTGCATGGAAAACTGCAAGCCAACAGATCAGTGCACAATATGCAAAGATGTTTTAAAGTATTTTGGGGCTACTTTTCCTTCTCCTTTTACTACAGTTCCTTTTAAGTCAGCTCCTTTCCCGTGGTGGGGACACAGTGTGATCCAACTGCTCAGGTAAAGGGAAAGTGTACAATCACACCCCCATGGGAGGTGAGGCTGCTGTTGCCCAAAAGGGTGGGTGAGCCAGTCCAGCCCCACCACTTGGGAGTGGGGAAGCCCATGGTTTTCTTGCTTGTTTGGTTTTTTTGTTAGAGCCTCGTCTTGGGTTTGTTTACAGAGATGTATTTTGTTTAACCAAATACTAAAAATGGGTAAAACATTTCCATATAAATGTCCTATCACTTCTGTATGTTCAACTGAGTTGTTCTGTAACAAAGTATGTAAAGGAAAAATAAATTTTTTTTTCTTTTGGTTATAAAACTGCAACTGTTCTGTGAGTTAAGAACTTTGAAAGTCAGGTGCTGGTGCTGAGGTGGAGTCACCCCTCTGAAGGCTCCATTCAGCCAATACAAAGCTTTCTTAGCTACCTGATAGTGAGAGAGCGCTCTGTGCCTTCCCCCACTGCTGCACCATGCATGACAGTGAAGGGTTTCTACCCAGAAAGATCTGAGCCTCCCTGAAGGACATCTATTAAAACCACACTGCTCAGGTTGGATTTATTTAATATTCAATACAAAAAAATACGCAGCTGATATCTGAAGTTCTACTTTATGAGGCAGAGGATCAGTGCGGGTGCGATCAGCTCGAACCTGGCCTGCTGCTCCCTCGGCTCTGGCTCTCGCGCACACACACACACACACACGCACACACACCAAGTTGCAGTGAAAGTATTTTTGCAGATGCTTCTTTCCGAAGAGTTTTCCACGAGGCACAGCTACCTGCACCCCTCCTTCCTTTGCTGGGGAAGTCACTCCTCCTCCTGTCACCAGAGTCCAGGAAAGGTTTTGGTTGCCACCTTTCAAGGCCTGACCTACGCCCCAGGGTGGTTTTGTGGGGGCAAGGAGGCTGGAGAGGAACTCTCCCAGTTCAAGTCTGTAACTGGTTATGGCAAACTGATTGAATAAAAGGAAAGACTCGTGACTTGTATGGCAGGAGGATGCAGACAGGAGCCATCATCAGGTCCAGAAGGTGGGGGCATCTCCCCCACCTTATGAGCAGGTCAATGTCCCAAAGGAGAACCAAAAATAAAAACTAACAGAAAAAAATGCCCTGACCCAATAAATCAACAGTTCAATGTACAGTAATCTCAAGGTCTTCCCACACGATACGAATCCAACGCAGCTTTCACAAATTAGATTTTTCCAGACAGTGGAGGCAGGGCCCCAGGCATTCCCCCTGAGAGCCCCGTATTGGGTCCGAGGAGGATCTGGAAGAAAAGTGATCATTTGAGGGGCTGCAAGGACACACCCAACAACAGCCATGCACCACCTTCTTCTGCCACAGCTGCTCAGTGGGCCACTGAGGGTACGTTTCCTCTCCTGCTACCACAGCCACATTTGACCACACCACATGCAAACGGGGCAGGTTTGGGCATCACTGCCTCAGGACTGTAAGCTGTCCCTACTGCTTGTTTTGGCCCAATTAAAGCTGTGTTGTGTTTGCCTCGGTTCGCTGCCAGCTGCAAATTAGCAAGACTGTCCCACTGGAACATCCAGCCAGAGCATCTGCTGGGATCATCACTGCCAAAATATGTAGCAAACTATACTCTTGTTCCCTAAGTTCCTCCAACAGCTGCTAAGTGGAAGGAGGTGCAGGCACTCTGAGCCAACTCTGAAGGGCTGGGAGAGAGAGGACTGGGGTGTTCCTGCCTCACCTGTCGCTGCTGCATCTGCTGCTGTTGTTCCATCTGCAGTTTTTCAGTTTCAAAGACTACAGGAAGAACCAGAATCATGAAGGAGGTGGTCCCAATCCACAGAGCTGCCCTGGAGAATCTAGGGAGGAGAAAGCACAGTAGGAATACGAACCGAATCTTTATGTGCTTTTTGGGAGCGTTAGGGTTGTTTGCGTTTCCTTTCCATGCCTCAAATAAAAATCCTCCCCCGGTTCCACCCTCAAGTCCCGGCGCTGCCCTTTCCCCCAATCCCCACGCGGCTTTGCCCATGCTGCCGAGAAGCAAACGCTGCGGCCCTGCCGCTCCCCGCGCGCTCCGCACTGCGCTGCCAGCGGCCAAAACCGCAGCGGGAGACGGCAGGGCCGCCCCGCACCCACCGGGCGGCCCGCTCCCGAAGGCCTCCCACCCAGCCCGGCGCGCCGCTCCCTCACCTGTACATCTTCTGCGCTACTGTCAGCGACAGGTCGAAGGTGGCTCCAGCCGCCGAGCGGACGCTCTCGGGGAACATCTCTGTCAGCCCCCACAGCCGCTCCGCCAGCGTCTCGTCCAGCTGCGGGCGGCACACACCGCGTCAGGCCCATCCCGGCCCTACACGCCCGCCGGGGTCACCCTGCCCGGCCCGTCCGCCCGGCCCGGCTCGGCCCACCGCCACCCGCACCGCTACCTCCTCGTCGTCATCCTCCTCCTCCAGCTCGTCCTCCAGCTCCTCGGCCTTGCCCGAGCTGCCCTTGGGCAGCAGTTCCTCCGGGGACAGGGACGCAGCGGCAGCCATCACCACCAGCCAGGGACAGAGGGGGCGGTGAGCCAGCGGAAGCGGAATGGCGGCCAGAGCGCCGCCGGAAGCGGGGTGGTGCCCATGCCACTCGGGCTCGGGGAGAGAGCGACCCGCAGCGGCCAGGAGTGCAGCCGCCTCCCTCCGTGGTGCTTACCCGGGTTGGCCCTGCTCCAGGTTTCCCTCCCGGTTCCTCGCAGCCACTCAGCTCGCAGCACGACCCTCTATATGATAAAAGCCCACGGAAGCTGGATTGAAATGTAAGTTTATATATAAAGTATGTAAAACTCTTGAGAACAAGCAACACACCCATCCTGCTCACCAGAGGCAAGCAGTGAAGCTTATACAAACCCACCCAGGCTGTCTTGAGGGGGCAGGTTTAGAAGGGAGGGGGCAGGACATCCTGCTTTCTAAAGTCACCGGGTAGGGAAGGGCCCACTCAAGAAGTGGACGTTGTCCAGCACCTGTTGTCAGGCTGCCTTAGGAAAGAGGGTAGCTATGACTGGGCTGCAGTGAGGAAACTTAATGAGGTAAAGTGCTCTGAGAAAAATGTGTTAACAGTGCCATGGTGTGACTTATTTGGGTGCCAAAATTGCTGTGACAGAGTACCTACTGCACCACACAGCACTAGAGGTAACTTCTTATTCATGGTCCCATGGAAGGATGCACCTACAGACAGTACCAACTGTGGCCATACATACAATATATTATTATTAATAATAAATCATTATAATATATTGATATTAATATATTACAATGATATATTATTATTACTATATTATTAATTTCGTGCTTTATTCCCCCTTATTCGTAACACCAGCACAGCTAGGAGACTCGAGCGAGACCTGGGGTCCCATGAGTGTGGGCAGCCAAGGGTCAGAGCCAGCCTCCTTGCTTTCCTCTCCTCCAACCGGCTCATTTTCTTCACTTCCTTCTGCGGCTGTGGTTCTTCAATTCCTCCAGCTCCTTCTCCATCAGGTGGGACTCAGCTGCGGTCTCAGAGAGCTGCAACACAGCAAAGGACCAAGATTGAGCCATTCCTCCAACCTCCACCCTGTCCTGTGGCTGTGGGGCAAACAGTAGGATCTGTGACTTGGTGTTCCTTGGACATGTGTGGTGGGACACATGTCCTGGTTTTGTGTGGGATGGAGTTAATTTTCTTACTAGTAGCTGGTACAGTGCTGTGTCTTGGATTTAGTGTGAGAATAACATTGGTAACAGACTGATGTTTCAGTTGTCACTAAGTACAAGAATCCTAAGTTAAGGATTTTCTTAGTTTTCCAACAAGAAGATGCGCAAGAATCTGAGAGGAAGCATGGCCAGGACAGCTGAGCTGGACTAACCAAGGGGACAATCATATCACATCACACTCAGTACAGAAACTGGGAGGAGATGTCTGGGAGGGGTGTGTTTGTGCTTGAGCATTGGTCAGCATGTGGTGAGCAATTGCACTGTGCATTGCTGGACTTTAGTTCTATTTCTCTATCTTTTTTGTTATTTTCCTTTTCATTACTATTACTCAATTATCAAACTGTTCTTATCTTGTTGCCGCTCAGGAGAAATTGCCAGCTGAGAATCTGTCCAGAGAGTTTCAGTGATCTGAGGGTAAGTTCTGTCCCCAGTCTGTACAGACCAGTATCCCAGCTACTAGCACATGCTTGTTTCTCTGCTCAGGAGAGAATACAGAAGGTATATACCATGGGGTAATCTATGTTTTACCTGCGGGAGCATGAAGAAGACATACAGGAGTGGGATGGAATACCTACCTTGATCCTAGAGGAACAAGTACATGAGTTGCAAGGAAATCCTCACGAAAGAGGATTCTTTCAGTAGAATTCATGCTCCAGTGGGCTGTTTCCCACATGGGGTTTAGGGAGTAATTTTACTCCTGCTCCCATGGAAAGGAATTATAATCTGTTTTTACAAGGAGTGGAGAATCCTATGACCAGTACTAGAGGGGATCTGCCTATTATTATATTTCATTATCATCATAATTGAATAGTAATAATGTGAAAGACTGTAACAAAACCAGTGAGAAATAAAAAGCCCAGAAATGACAAGTGATGCACCATGCAATTGCTCACTGCCCACTGACCAATGCCTGAGCAGCAATCTGCCCCTCTTGACCAATTCCCCACACTGAGCAGGATGCCCTACAGTATGGAATATCCCTTTGGTTAGTTTGGGTCAGCTGTCCTGACCATGCTCCCTCACAGCTTCTTGTGTACCTGCTCACTGGCACAGAATGGGAAACTGACAAATCCTTCACTTAGAAGAAATGCCACTTAGCAACAACATCAGTGTGTTATCAACATTATCCTCACACTAAAACCACAGCACTGTACCAGCTACTGGGAAGAAAATTAACTCTATCCCAGTTAAAACCAGGACAACATGAAAGCCCCTTAGATGAAGCTACTCATGTTGCAGCAGCACATGCAGTGAGACATTTGTGCCTTAGAAGGTTTTCTGATTTCATAGCACAGCCTTTCCAGACACCACCAAGATTTAGAGCTGCAGGCCAACACCTGAGTGAAGGGATTTTTTCCTGTTTGAGTGAGAGGGAAGCTGAGATTCCACACTTCACTGAGGCTGCCTGAAAAACCTGGAAAGCAGCTGGGACTTCTGCTGAGTGCTCCAGCCACTAAAGCTGCTTGCCAGTTTCAAAACGTGGGAAGGACATAAGGTAGGAAAATGCTGAAGGGTTGAGCACTTCCTGACGTGAAGGCTAAATCACTTAAACTGAGAATACTGTTTCACTGAAAATATCTCCAGATTTTAAGCATGAAAGCTGTGATCTCTGAGTAAAGTCAAATTTAAGTTTATTTAGGGACCGGGAATTCCTTCATCCATAGGTTTACATGCATATGTCACAGCACTTGTCACAGCAGATGAAAGCTTTAACCTTCTGTGACAAGAAGAGGTGGCTATAACTTGGTTTCACAGTTAGGGCAGAGGCCAGAGTGTCAAAAATAAAACCGCCATACTCCATGCAGAAAGGGAAAGAGGAGACATGGCACTTTGCTCCTCTAATCCAGCCACAGGTGAATTATAGTTAAGAGGGGAAGGTTCCCCCCACAGGATCTACTTTCAAAGGCCAGACTTTACTGCCACAGACACTTTGCTGTTACAGTTGCCTTGTGTAACAGGGCAAAGCAGTCAGAGTACGGTGAAGCCAGAACAGTCTTTTCGGGAGACTCAGCACTCTTTGCACGGGCCCTTCCCACTGCTGTGGACAGGTGGCAGTTGGGCAGACTCACCATGTCCAGGAGAATATCCACCTTCAGCCGAAGTAGGTTATTTTCTTCCTGTAGCTGCTGGTTTCGTTTGCGTAAGCGCTGCATTTCCCTGTGATCCCCGGTGAAGCTTCCTGATTCTGGAAGGAATGAAATAGGTCAAAATATGGATTGTCAGCCAACCATGGCTTCTACATATCAAAGTAAGCTGAGCTGTACTCTACCTGCCACCCACTGGCCATTTTCAAACTTGAGGCTGTGGCCAGCAAGGTTCACGGTGGGGGTGCCATACTCCAGTCCCAGCTCAATCTCACGGATCGGTCTACCCACCTACAAGGAGATGACAAGAATTTACAAAAGCACAGGAAGACTGGGGGAAGGATTGCTTACAAGGGCACATAGCAATAAGGTGAGGGACAGTGGTTTTAAACTAGAGTAGGGTAGATTTAGATTAGACATAAGGAGGAGGTTCTTTACAATGAGAGTGGTAAAACACTGGCACAGGTTGCCCAGAGATGTGGTTGAGATCCTGTTCCTGGAGACATTCAAGGTTAAGCTTGATAGGCCACTCGTCTAGTGGAGATGTCCCTGCTCACACTGCATGGGGGTTGGACAAGATGACCTTCAAGGGTCCCTTCCAACCCAATGCATTCTGTGATTGGTGATTGTGTAAAATCCAAAGCCAGTCTCCTCCTGCTCTTCCGTTTCTTAGTGACTAGCACTCCAGCAGAAGTTGCTGGTATGAAGCCCCTGGAGCTTGAAACCCTACTTCAGTCGTGTACCACTGCAGTAGAAGACATGGCTCCTCTCACTGTCATGCCTACATTTTCTCCTGCCCCAACATGCACTCATCTCCCTGGGCCTAAAGACCACTGCTGAGAAGTTTCAGGTGGAATTTCTGGACTGTGGGTGGGATAATGGTGATTTTATCCTGAGCTACTTTGTTTCTACCTTCACCAGTGATTAGAAATGGTGGTGCAGTGCAGGAGGTAAAAGGTACGGTTGGGAGCTCTTTTAAGAGTTACTGCCTACGCACGGCAGGAGCCATCCACCTCAGTCACTCATTCCCTCAGGCAAGGGACTCACCATGTGCAGGTTGGAGAGAGAGGCGCATTTCCGGGGGGGGGTTTTCTTGGGGCTGAAGGTGCTCCCGAAGAGGGGCATCACGCGTTGTTGGCTGGCTGGACGGGACGCTCCCCTCGACCTCCCCCGGTGCTGCTCGCAGAAGAGGAAGGGACGCCGCCGGTATGAGGCCGCAGGACAGAAGCAGAACCGTGACTAGACAGCCACGTTGTTGGGGACGAAGCTTCCTCCAGCAGCCCCTTTTTCCGGCACTTCCACCGACGTTTCCACCTAAAATAAGGCCCCGCACAAGTTCTCCTCACTCCTACTCTTCAGAAAGAGTTAAATGGCGTTTGGGGGTGGGGGTGGAAGCTCGGCCCACACCACTCAACGGGAGCGCTGAGAAGAAGGGAGGGGAGAAGCGGAGAGCGCTATTCCCCGCACAGGATGGCTCCTCCGTCCGTTTTCCCTCCCGGCAGAGCAGCGGGCAGAGGCCAGAGCAGATGAGGAACGTCCCAAAACCCCACACATCCCTCCCGCCCCAGAGTGGTAGAGTCAGCCTCGCGGTGCGGGGGCGGCCAGGCCGGGCTGTTGCACCGGAGTTCGCGTTAATTACCGGGGTGAGTACTCCTCCACCGAGCTGTGCCTGCTTCTCGTCCGCAGCTGCGTGCTCCGGGAGCGGTTTGCGGCCGCTGCGTTGCTCTGGCGACGGCGAGGCTCAACAGCTCCTCCTCAGCGCCGCCGCCACTACGGTGGGCGGCCCCTGGGCCTGGGCGCAGGGGGCCGGTGGTTGCCGTGAGGAGGAGGGGGAATGGTCCGCAGGCGAGGCAGAGGCCGCGGCAGAGCGTCTGGCTGAGTGACCCGTGCGTAGTTTCGGCGACCTCTTGCCTCCCCGGCTCGGCGTCCTGCTTCGAGCCCCTAGCCTCCTTTCGGACCCGCTGGCTGCAGTGCGGATGGGGCTCTTCTCGTGGTCGGGCTGCATCTCACTTGAGGTGCTCCGCCTGCCGCCTCTATGCGTTTCCTGAAACGCTGGGGTTAGTTGAAAGATTTTTAAAATACTTTTTCAGAGAAGCCCCCGAGGGCCATTTGGCAGAGAATCCTTCCCTGCTTGGGAACATGAGAGAAGTGGAGAAGGTCTGGGGTCCTGGGCTGCAAGAGTTCAGGGAACGATGGGTTAGAAGTTGGAGAAGAGTAGAACTGTCTGCCTGCTTTCTTAATAAGCCTGTCCTCTGAAGCAGTCTCGGTGTCCTGATTTTCCATGCACGTTGCAGGTCCTCCCTTCTCAGCACATGATGAAATAAATGTAGTATCACAGTATCATCTGGGTTGGAAGAGACCTCACAGATCATCAAGTCTAACTTGTTACCACAGAGCCCAAGGCTAGACCATTGCACCAAGTGCCACTTCCAATCCTGCCTTGAACAGCTCCAGGGACGGCGACTCCACCACCTCCCTGGGCAGCCCATTCCAGTAGCCAATGACTCTCTCAGTGAAGAACTTTCTCCTCACCTCCAGCCTAAACTTCCCCTGGCGCAGCCTGAGGCTGTGTCCTCTCGTTCTGGCGCTGGCCACCTGAGAGAAGAGAGCAACCTCCCCCTGGCCACAACCACCCTTCAGGTAGTTGTAGACAGCAATAAGGTCACCCCTGAGCCTCCTCTTCTCCAGGCTAAACAATCCCAGCTCCCTCAGCCTCTCCTCGTAGGGCTGTGCTCGAGGCCTCTCACCAGCCTCGTCGCCCTTCTCTGGACACTCTCAAGCATCTCGATGTCCCTTCTAAACTGGGGGGCCCAGAACTGAACACAGTACTCGAGGTGTGGTCTAACCAGTGCAGAGTACAGGGGCAGAATGACCTCCCTGCTCCTGCTGACCACACCATTCCTGATGCAGGCTAGTTACTTGCTGGTTTACACTGTCTGGGAGGTAGCTTTGGTAGTTTGTTTGTTGAACGGCAGGGGTACGTAGCAGGTATTACCAAAGTTGATTTATGTTGCAGAGGCAAAATATTACTCCTTTTCCTAAAGTTTAAATTTATTCTCCTCATACTGTTAGAATTCAGTGATCTGAAATTACTTGCTTGTTAGAAAAGCTTCTGTCAAGGAATTTGTGAGGCTTTCCTGAAAATAAATGAGGTACTAGAATGCTGTCTTGAGTTAAAGTGGAACAATTAAAACATGAGAAAAAAAAAAAAGGGGGGGGGGGGGAAGAGAATTTGAAAGATAACACAGTGCCAGCCCAGTGGCTATAGACAAGAAAAATCTTGGTGCTGCAGTAACTCCTGGTAGTCCGTTTAAGCAATATCTTGATTCATGCAGGTTGCATCCTATAAAACCATTTGTCTTTCGACCCCATGTACTGCAGTCTGTGTACTGGGAATCAGTGATTTGAAAATAAGGGATTACAGTGGAGAAGGATGTACACCAATGCACTTAGAAGTAAAACAGAGTTCTGAACAAAGATTATATGACACAGTTGTGGCTTCTATCAGCATTCAGCGGCCAAATGTGTGTGTGTGTGCATATATTGGATAAAACATATGCAAAAAGGGGCCAAAAGTGAAACAAGTGCAAGAACCTTGGAAGAAAAGCTATGAGAATGTAGAATTACAAATTTGAACTGAAAAAAAAAGCCCTGTAGCTGAAGTAGGTGCTTAGAAGAGTCAAAGACAATACAGGATTGTGAGGAACCAAACTCTTAACATTCACCTTTGTTGTTGTTAAATGCACTGGAGCATTTTGAATTTCCAGGAAAGACACAGACCTGAAGAGCTCCAGCCCAGAGCAACATCTCTCTGAGATGCTTGAGGACAAAGGTAAGTTAAGTTCCCTTTTTCAATACTTCAGGGGGTTCACAGAATTGTGAACTCACAGAATGCCAGGTTGCAAGGGATCCCAAGGATCATTTGGCCCAAGCTTTCTAGGTGATAGTGTAGTTTACATGAGTGGCCCAGCACCCTGTCAAGCTGAATCCTAAACCTGTCCAACGTAGGGGAATCCACTACTTTCCATGGGAGACTATCTCAATGTCTAACTGCTTTCATAGTGAAAAATATTCTTCTGCAGCCCAATCAGAATCTCCCCTGGAATAACTTGTACCCATTGCCTCTTGTATTTTCCATGTGACTCCTCATGAAAAGGAAGTCTTCATCCTCCTGGTAGTCATCCTTTATGTACTGGCACGTGGTAATAAAGTCTCCTTTAAGCCTTCTCTCCCCAAAGATTTGTTATTGAGAAGTGAAAAAAACAGATGTTAAGAAGCTCTGGTCAGGATGTGGCTTGCCAGGGCTAGCAATGCTCACCTTCTTAGAGGAAACCTGGATGTTTCAGCACCGCTGGATGCTTGCGTTCTCTTTGTATAAGCAATATGAATATCCTGGTTATACATCATAACTATCATAAAACTAAACTGTCTCATTTATTCAGGGTTCCACAGCATTTCTTTGACTGGGGGAATCTGACAGCTTCTTTCCCTGAGGCAGAGGCTCTGAGAAAATCCAGACGGCCCATCCAGGAAGCCTGCCTTGGAGTGTGAGGTGAATGCATGCTTCTTTGTGACTGATTGCTGTGTGCGTGGATGCCAATACGTGGGTGAATAGTTTCACAGTTGGCAGGGCTTGTGAATGAGAGTTCAGAAAGCTTCTTCTAAAGTCTGAAAGCAAGAAAAAGAGGTTCACTGTCTGATTTCTGGGGTGATTTGCTTCAGGAATCTTTCTTCTTTGGCATGGTTTTACTAAATTTAATTTCTTGCCAGAGTCCAATTCATCAATAAATACTATGGAATTTCCTTGCTGCAGCTGTGTCCCAGGCTATTCTGGCAGTAGCTTTTCATAGTTATCTCTGCACTTAATGTCAGGTGGATACTGAGACAAGAGCTGCCTATCAGTGTTTCCTGTATTGCCTCTCAATATATTGCATTGCTCTCCTGCCAAAGTGATGCTAAAAGCACTATGGCATAGCACTGCACACCTTCTGTGCCTGTCACTTTGTGGGAAAGTGAACACCTAGCACAGGTTCTCTCTCCCAGTACAATACCTACAGGATCTGCAAAAGTTCATTAAACAGAGAGGAACCTACATATTACAGTCATCATGTAAGGAAGCTGCAGAGCTCTTGATGAAGATGTTTTTTGGGCACGCTGGTGGAAGGCTGAGAGAATGATGCAATGAAGCTGTAGCACATGACAAAGTGTACATTTTGGAAAGGATCCAAGCTGCTCTTGATAGCCTAATTTGGAGCATCTTTGGCTTTTTTGGTTCAGGAGTGATACAGAATCTACAGCTTAGATAGTCTTGGAACCACTTTTTAACTCCATAGCATTTCTCTTTCCTTTTTGTTTCATACACACTGCAGAGTTATTATTGTTCTTTGTTATATGCATAATTATAGGGAAGTTCCATTGACTATTAAATTCAGGAGATGTACTCTTGGCTTACTCTGATGTTAAAGAGAATATTTATTGTAATTATTGCTGCTTGAAACTTGCTACATTAACTGGTGAGCTAAATAAGACTGTGTTTAAAACTGATGATTTTTTTCTTGCATACTGAAATTAATTCCATGCCAAATCTCTTCAGCAGGGAGACAATTCCTGTCGCCTCAGTGCTCTGCAGTTAGTGATACGCCTTATTTTAGTATCCTAGTTATTAAATGTCTCATCTATATTTTACTGTCAATGCAGACATCTCCTTTTCTCGCTTTGTTTTTAATTTATAGCCAACTCAAGAGACAGAGGAACAGTTGTTTCACCTCTTTACAAAGTCTTATGCTCTCCTTCACCACCAGGAGGCCCTCACTGAAGTGCTTACAATCAGGCAATGAAAGCACAAGGACAGCAAAACGAGATGGATATTCCTCCCTGCAGGAGCAATCCGAATCTAATACTTATCCTATAAACAGAGATTTTGGGAGTGCTGTGCAGACACCTATTAATTAATTATTGCAGAGATCCTAATATCCAGTTATCACTTGTATTGTCACTTTTGAGGATACTGGGGTGGCATGGGTGATATCCCTGCATGAAATCACCAAGTGATAGTAAGGAAAGTTCATGCCTTTTTCTTCTGGGTAGTAAAGCTCTTAATAACAGAAGTAATAAAATGGGCTAAAGCAAGGTTTTGATTTCTGCTCACTTATGTCTGCCCCCTCTCTTTCAGCCTCTGCCTTTGTCTAGTTCACCTTTGCCTCCTTTTAATTATTTACTTATTCCTGGATTCTTAATTTTCTTTCACTTTACACAGCAGGCTTTTGTTGTCTCAAAAAAATTCTAAATATCTATGCTAACAGTCTGCCTTCTTGCTCTTTTTTGCTAACATAACCTGCTTTAAAGAAAGGAGGAATGAGAAACATTTTCATCCTTGTTTGTTTTGGGTTTTTTTTTTTGGCCAAATCATGCACTTCTTTACTTAATCATTGGCTCTTCAAAACTGCAGTCACTGCTTTGGTTGAAATGTAGCCTTTGTTTTTCAAAAGAACAGTGTGTCCATGACCTCTTAACTAAAAAGCATATGGAGTTGTCATTTTTCCTTTCCTTATACCCTATTGTTTTTCCTCTTTACTGCTGAATCAAGTCTTGTATATTTGCTTCTGTTCTGCTTTCCCAAGATCATGTTTCAGTCCCGATGGGTCCAAGGCAGAGCTTTGCAGTGCAATTTCAGAGTGGTTTATAGGTAAAGGTAGTTTTGCTTCTGTCAGGAAACGCAGCTTGTGCAAAAGGTATGCTGCTAACTGAGTTATACCCTGTTTTTTAAACTCAGTTCCTGCCCTCCTTCCCTGAATTCACACATACACATTCTTTGTCTTTACGTTTCTTTAGCTGGGCTTTTCTCACATGTACAAATGTGTGAAACATGGACCCTCTAGGAAGCAGAAAAAGTGTGTGTCATACAATGCACTGGGTTGGAAGTGACCTCTAAAGGACACTTAGTTCAACCCCCTTGCAGTCATCAAGACTATCCCCAAGTAGACCAGGTTGCTCAGAGCCCCACCAAGCCGCATGTTCTATGTCTCCATGGATAGGGCCTCCATCTACTCCTAGGACAACCTGTTTCAGCATTCCACCACCCTCATAGTACAGAATTTCCTAATGCCCAATCTAAATCTGCTCTTCTCTATTGCTGCATCTCCTTGTAAACAGTCTCTCATCACCTTTCTCATAGGCCCCCTTCAGGTCCTGGAAGACCTCTAAAATGTCTCCCAGATGCTTCAGCCTGTCCTTATAGGACTGGGGGTCCAGCCTTCTAATCATCTTTGAGACTCTCTTCTGGATGCTATCCATCAGGTCCGTGTCCTTCTTGTGTGGGGTGCCCCAGAACCAGACATGGTACTCCAGATAGGTCACACCAGCGCTAAGTTGAGTTGCAGAATCACTTCTCTTGATGTGCTGGCCCTGCTACGTATGGTGTATGAAGCCGAGATGTTGTATACTAAGCTCACAGGCCTCTGAAGAGGTTTTCTAGTTATTATTCACCATTTTGGCCACACTGTTCACCTTGAAGTGCTAAGCAAATATGCAGGCAGCTCAGCTGTTGAGATGCTCTGGATGTAATCTGTCGTTTCCTGACAGATTTTGCCACAAGGCTGGCTTTGGTGACTTGGAGACATAAGATTCAGAGGACAGGCAAAGTTCACACAGCAGTCAAAACTTGCGTTAAGTTCTATTTCATCCTGCTGACTTCTCCTTGCTTGCTTCATGTCTGTCTTTCCATTCTTTCTTCTCTTACTTTCACAGTCATCTGTTTCTCCATGTCACTTAAGATATCCTTTCCATGAAATAAGGAATTATGTCTCAGTTTCTTATGTTCTGTTGTAACCCTCCACAGCTGGAAACAAGACGAAAGTTAGGCCCTTGATCTGAGCTGCCATGTTGTTTACAAGGGACAGTAAACAGGACCTGCATTCTAAATCCCTTTCTGAGCTTATTTTATCTCATGTCTTACATGAATATCAAGTGTGCTTTGTCCATGCAAACAAGTAAACTGCATCATGAGATACTGTGAAACTTAGCATGTATAGCCCACTATGAAAATGGTCATCATTCCACATGCAACACTCTGACTGTACTCTGCTCTCCAGGTGAGATACAGCAGACATTTCCTTTAAGAAAGAAGCACAGAGAAAAATCATACTTTGACTTATGCACCAAGAGGTTGATTATTTTGAAGAATCTCCTGTTTTCAATGTTACTGGGAGGCAAAGCATGTCATATTTAGAAACTAAATCCCAATTCACACATCTATGTAATTTAATTCGTTTTGGAAATAAAACCAGATTAAAATCTGAGTCTCTGAAGACATAAGTCTTGTGAGTCCAAAAGAAAGCTAAATTGTTTTCACGGGCCATCAGGCAAGCAGTTCTCACCATTCATTCATTTACTGCTGAAGTAATGTGCTGCTTCAGTTGCAAGATGAAACGACTGGTAGTGATAACTTGTTGTCAGGGATTGTAGCAGTATGTCAAGCCTTGCCTAGAACAAGGGAAAGCTTGTAACTGAAACTGAGACAGGTAGACCAGCATCTAACGGGCTGCAAATAAGTAATCAAGTCAGTAAAAAAAACACAAGGATTGCAGTATCTAAAAGAATGTCTTATTTGATACTTAGTCACCTAGACAAGTAGTGACACTTTCCAAAATGCTCCATGATAGCCATTTGTTTTGTGGTCAGTGAGAACCGCAGGTGCCTTGCGATCTTTCATTATGAGCTTCTGATTTAATTTCTGTTTTGAAATCTTGGGGCCTGAATGACCTGGATGATGGACTAATGCGAGAACATTACCACCATACTTGGGTACAAAATAGCAAATTACTTTGAAATCTCTAATAGAAAATAATGATTTCTTTCTTAGTTATTTAGGAGAAAGGGAAAATGGTTATTTGTCACACAGAGAAGGGAAAAGTTCTAAGCACAGAGAGCAAAGACAGTAAGGCAGAAGGAAAATGGCAAGCTAGGATAGGAGAATGCCTGAATGGTGGAAGGAATGGTTGTAGTCAAGGTACAGAGAGGCTGTGGTGAATGGGAGGCTGGGAACGCTGAACCTGATACAGAAGCCAGTGAGAATGTTACACTCTGTGTTTTTTTTCCTGTATTCTATGTTGAAGAGCAGGAAAAGAAACAGGTGATCAGTCATAAGGTCTGCCCATTATGTTAAAGCCTTGAGCCCTGGAAAACAAGGTGGCAGGAAAACAAGTTACTCTTCTTAAAATCTGAAATTAAGTACACAAAGCATTTTCTTTTCATGTACTTATATTACAGAGGACTTCTCTTGGTGCACAATTTACTCAGCTTGCATCTTGCTCATTTCTACCTTTTTTTCTTAATGAAACTTTGTGCTATCACATGTCTGCAACAAGTGGAAGTAACATCTGTTTCTCTTGACCAAGCTAAATTGAGTTTGGTGTATTTTTCTTCTTAATGTACATCATTTGAGCAATTCTGGAGGCTCCAGGTCACTTTTATTCTTTGGAATCCCTGTCTTTGATTGGATTTAAGTGACACTGCCATAATGCCAGCATATTGATTTTTCTCACCACAACCATGGACTTGCCAGTACTGAGTGTTAGAAAAAGCTCTCTTCTCAGTGTTGCTTTGTCACTGTAGAGTGTCAAGGGGGAAACCTATTTCACTCAGTAATTATGCAAGGAGTAGATATTTGAGAGACATTAAAACTGGCTTAGAGCAATAGAATAACCATATGACATTAGTGCTGGTTTTCACCCAGATCTGTGCAGTGAAGCATATGAGTGTGTTGTGCTTTATTAATTGTGTTAAAGCAATTAATGGAGTCAATAAATCTGTTGGAGACAGCCAACTTGGCTGGGTGTTTTATGGAATAGTTGCACTGCTTACTTTTACTAGATAAGGACAATATTACCCTGGTGTCAGAGCTGTTTTGTAAGCCTGTAACTGCCTTATATGACCCTGCAATCTCTCCTGCTGTCTCAGTAGGGGAGGGTGTTTTCATTCCCATTCCCATGACTGCAATGTGGTGCCGTTAGCATTAGTGGCTGCTGTACTTTGCCCTAGAAACGGCTGTGAATCACTTGTGGATGAGCTAGAGAACACATGAGAATTAAGGCATTACTCCTACCAACATGGAAAACTACTCACAGATTTACTGCTTTTCTTTTTTCTTGAAAGAACTGAGGCACTGATCAGCTTCTAGCAAATACCAAGTTCAACGAACAAAGTCTTCTAATTCCAAACAGATAAAATACAAACCAGTGACTTCTCCAGGTGTAGCATTAGGAAGAAAAGGAAAAATATTGTTTATTTCACTAAGACTTTGTAGGCTTGTTGTTCTGAAGGCCTTTGTTATACTGTAATATGTGTTCCCTGTATGAGAAGCAGAGAGTGTGTGTACATGTGTGTACATGTTTGTCAAACCTAGACAGCTGTAACCTATCAAAGCTGTTTGTGTATATCATCTTGCACGTGCTTAACCAGGGCAAATACTTCCCTAGGTATTGGATTTACTGACATGTGCCAGGCAACTAATAATATTTACTATTTCAGACCTCCAGACCAAAGATACAAAGTTTGAAATGGCTGAGAAGGAAAGTGTTTGGAAGCTGTTTCAACATATGCACAAAACTAGCCTAAAAATAGCACCTCACCTAGAGAAGTGATGTAGTGTTTGGAGAAGGATGGGAGATGACGTGATAGAATGAATTTTTCTCCCTCCTGCTGACACAGCTGATCTTGTTGGCATCTACATATGCCCTGCAATACAGAAAGGATTCTTGAGGGATGTTGCTCGTGTAAAGGGAGTGCAGAAGCAGGATTGCTTTGCATGTCTTAACGTTGCTTCTTTGCCAATTTTTCTGCAAGAGTTCTGTCCCTAAGACAGTAAGGTCCCTTCTCTGTCCCCTGTTACAACCTTTAGGCTTCCCAGTGTGATGGTTTGGGAGTTACCTGCCCCTCTCCACTTATGAAATCACCCAGACTAGACCCAGCTGGCTAGAAGTTAAGGAATGAAGCTATATTTATAGCTTAGTACAACATACAAGCACATATTTACAATGTATTACAAATATATACAGCTATATATAAGTTAAAATAATACAGAAACACAATACCCCTCCTCCCAGAAATCAGACTTCCAGGAGGCCACTCCCGCCTCTTTTCCTCCCTTCAGAAACAACCAGATCAATCCCCATATGTCTCACATGATAAATCTGGAGAGATATGAGGTGAGACATCAAAAAAAACACAACAAGAAGGTTAGGGGAAATAAAGGGCTAGGTCAGATTAGAGTTAAGGCAGAGGCAACCACACACAGACCGCCAGAGAGAAGGAACAGAAATGAGAGCTGAGAAGTGTGTGAGAAGCGAGTGTCTTATCTTTATTTTGACTAGTTGCATTTCTCAGCAGAGGAATGAGTGATATAGGTTACTGTTGTGTTTTTTTCTTTCTTCTCACAGCTAAGGATTTAATTTCTCTCAGTAAAATATTCCAACTAGCCTCAAACCAGTACACCAGGGAAGGATGGGTAAAAGGACTTTGCTCCTTTCTCTGGAAGCAGGTCCTTCAGGACAGCAGAAACAACTTCTCTTGTGTCAAACTATTGCCAAGTACAGCTTCTAAACCTTACAGCTTTGCAAATATTTTTAGCCTCATAATTATGATGGTTTTGAAGTCTCTAGCATTGTGTGTTTCTCAAAGAAGCTTCCTTTGTTGCTCTTTAGGAACTTTAATACAATGTTGGTGACAAACTATCTACTGCAGACTTACTCTAGCTGAAGGAACACACAGGATATTCAGGCTGTCCCTGACACCCAGGACAGACCAGGCTGAGCTGATTCTCTTTAGGGAGAGTTCTTTCAACGTTATTCAGTCATTCCTTACAAATACCAGGGATGAAAGATGACTGCTACTCTCTTCAGTCTCTTATCTACACTTTGTGCTGGCTGAGGACATGATCAACAGTGGTTAGCCAGTGAGGAACATCTCACGGCTGCAGTTCAATACTAAAATACTATTTTGAAGTAAAATATTTGTGTGTCATGTGATTTCTTACTTGTCTCATAGTCATTGCCCTAAAAACAGAGGTCATGAGTGAGAGAAACTCTGACCTATTCCTCTGTCTTGGATTGCCTGGTCATTAAAATGGGAAGCGATGCCTTAATAATCCAGTGGGGAAAAAAAGCAGTGGTAACAGACAAAACAGGAAAAAAGACTGCAGTAGGGAGTACTGGGGTATAGTTAACCAAGTAGGAGTTGTGTACCTGCAATGAGTTTCAAAGACTCCTACACGTTATTTAAAATAACCAATTCGGCAAAAACAGGAGGAGAGATTAAAAGCTTTCTTCAGGTATGGACAGAGAAAATGCTTAAGAAATAGACACACTTCCAGTAAGGCTGGTAAAGAAACTATGATAATCCAAGGAAAGGGGAACAAGGGATAAACCAAGAATAATCAGGCTCATGTATCTCTGAAGTTTAAAGGTGCAAGAGTGAAGAAAATTATTAGCTGGACCGTCACTGAAAATTAAGGTTCTATGTGCAGCAAAATCTATGTGCAGTGTTTTAAAGTTAATTACAAATCTCAAGGGCTAAAAATATTACTCTAAGCTAAAAATAACTGTGTGATGATGCAGTCAATGCTTATCCAAGTTTCAGGATTTAAAAAATCAGCTGCTTATGATTTCTTCTGGCCACTAGTCAGGCAAACAAATAGAATACAAATGGAGCAAGATTGGATTTTCTTTTCTGTGGTTTACATAGAAATTCACTAGCAGAAGCAGCAGGCAAAGCCAAGAGCAGAGAACTGGCCAAAAGAACAGTGTGCTCAGGATGGCTGATTAGAATAAAAGCTGCTATCAGCCACGAGGCTGAGGTAGAAAGCCTTAACTTTTCCATAAGGTCTGTGGAAACACTGTCAAAATGATAAGTTTTTCAAGTAGAAGCTCTTCAAAGTTTATTGCGGTGTTTTGTTTTTTTTTTTTGTGATGAAGAAATGTCTCAAATACCAGCACTGAGCCTCTTCCAAGTGTGAATTTAACCACGTGTTTTTTTTTTCCTAAAATGCCACTCTTTGATGTGACAAATGAATTCTGCTCTGACCTGGGAATTAAAAATTTTCTGTTGGCTGCACATTAAATATGTTTTTCTTTCTGAAGCACACCACTGACAATGCTGCCCTGAGTACAAAATGGAGGAGCGTACTCAAAGTCATTATTCAGCCTACTTGACAAAAGAAACACTCAGCTTCTGTGAGCTGGGGGGATGGGGGGGAGAGAAAACATTCCATGAATTAAAGGATTTTTAGCTGTAACACTGAAAAATCTGCTGTTCTCTGTTCTGTGCATAAAGCTGTTTTGCTTTGAGTCTCTTTCAGATTAACTTTCAATGCTAGTGTGTGAATAAGTTAACTTCTGGCCATAACAGCTGGGATGATATTTACAGTACTTCCAACTTCCTTTTATTAGGAGTCAAAATTTCTTTGGTGTGAAGAATACACACACAGTCTTGTGTTCTGTAGCATAGCAGATGAATCTGTGAACAATTTTCTTACTTTAACTCCCTTTCTGATGAGTTATTTCATTTAAGTCAAGTTTCCTGCCTCAGCTTCCTCCTAAAGCCCCTGTTGCTCCTCTCTTTCTGTCTCATACACCAATGTGTAAAGCTGACGCTAAGCAAATTCTACCTCCTGAATTAGGATTCATCCCATAGAAGTCTACAGGTACGGTGAGAGTCCACCAAATGGTAAAACTGGTCCCCCACCTTGCGAAGGCAGTTTTTCCCTGTCTCTCTTCCCCATCCTCTATTTGCCTGGTCCTATCTTTTCCTTTTTACTGTTCAGATGAGCGAGGCGTTTAAGGCCAGGCTGGATGAGGCCTTGAGCAACCTGCTGTAGTGGGAGGTGTCCCTGCCTACGGCAGGGGGTTGGAGCTGGATGATCCTTGAGGTCCCTTCCAACCTAAACCATTCTATGATTCTATGATTCTATGATAGTGAATGCAAAAAGGACAGATGCAAAGCCATTTAGATGAAGGAGAGCACAATGCCCTGTTGGCTCAACTCAGGCTCTGAGAGCTGAAATGGGAGATGTTAGTTGAAGGGAGCACAGGAGCATGGCCATGTTCTGTGATCAGTCCAGGTCTAACCCTATTGCCTGACTGGCTGTTAGATGAACCTAGTTCCACTGAGTGATGGCTCCCCATTTCATCTGCCAGCAGAGGAATGTTTAGTCATTCACTTACCCATGGACTTTAACCAGGTTTTAATTCAAATGTAAGCTTGTCAGTGGCACTGTCACTGACTTTGAAGACTGACAACAGTTTCACAGCAGGTGAATGTTACCTATTGCTTTCTTCACCCCACTTTCATCTGATCTTGGAGGTCAGTTCAAATGAACAAAGATGTATGTAGCAGCAATTCCTGCTCCCACTTAGTTACATACATGGGCGGTCTTACTTCATTATTGTAGTTATTCCTGTTTATCATAAAGCTCATTGAGCTAAAGTAGAACAAGGTGCACTTATTCCAGAACAAAAATCTATGCATGTCAGGAGCAGTTCTTTTGGTATTTGCAAAAGCTATTTAGAAAGCTCTCCAAGTTTCAATAAGACCTGCATTTTCCACAGTATACATTTCATACTTCAGAGTAATACAATTTTCAACTACATTCCATTTCTTGCAATAGAAATTTTTTGGGCAGAGATTGATAAATTGGAGGAGATTACAGCACCAGCCTCCCAAGCAGGACAAAAAAATATTTTGTTAAAGATTTAAAAGCTACTTTAAAATAGATGAATTATATATATATATATATATAAAAATTAGCATGGGATATAAATATGCTCAGCAATAGATTTTTAAGGGAATGAATTTTAACTACAAACAACTTAATCCATGTCTGTCCATTTTGTTACTGGTCTGCTCAGACAATCCTTGATTTTCTTCTAATTCAGCAGCTGCCACTGAAATTGCAAAATGGGTATGTCAGGCATAGTTAGTGATGTGCTGCTGCACTGAAAACCTGTCTACGGACAAAAAGAAAATGCACTTTGTATATAATTAAGGCCAAGAATTTATTGTTAGTAACTAAAATCTCAAGAGTGCGATGAATATTGATGCAGAGGTAAGTTTACAGAAAGGGATAGAAAAATACTGCAGTGAAAGTACTTCTGTAAAATGGTAACATATGTTTCCTGACTTCTGCTCCTTTTCCTTGTTTTTCATTCACCCTTCCACTGATCCTGTGGGTTCTAAGGTGGATGGTTTCATTCTGGTGTGTGTACTGGAGGCGTGATAGGGACTGTTGTCAGCACCTGGAGTCTTGCTGGGAGCAGATGATCTTCACGTGGAAGGTTTCTCTCTCCTTGCTCTAGGATGCACTTGGCACAATTTAAAATATTTCCTAGCATGCATTTACACCTTTCTTCACTGGTATGCAGAGCCATGCTATATTGATTTCAGGGTATGTGGTGCCTGTTACATATGTTAGTTACTATTTTTTGTGCTCTTTGTTGCCCCTAAAACCAGTTTCATCCAGCTCCAGGTCAGCATTTCTTTGACTGATCATTGGTGAGTTTTTTATAGCCATCAGGTCTCCAGTGCCAAGCTTGTGCTTTGCTTGTTATCTCTGTGTGCCTGTACTCCTCTGCACGTCTTGTGTTCCCACTTCTCAAGGCCTCTGCTATTGCAGCAGGCCTGTATGTCTCTGCACTGCACCCGTATGCTAGTTGTAAATCTCTCATTCTACCTAGAATAACTGCTACTGCTATTTATATAAAACACTGTCTGTACCACACAGATAAACAGAAGTAAAACAAATGAGCTGTAGACCTGGTTAATTATGGAAAGTGCTGTCACAGCTAACCAAGGAAAAAGTACAGAAGGGTTGAATGAAGTTCAAACAAACCAAGCCTGACAAGCCTCAGCCCTGAGGCCTCGTGAATTTGATACAAATTCCTGAGAATGGCAAAACTGCATTACAGGGCTACATGCATTGAGTGTTTTAGCCCCCAAATCCATGAGCAGGTAAGAGCAAACGGTACACAACACCAGACAGCCCAGAAGGCTTCAGCAGTTTTTTAGAACTGGATCTGCTGGCATTTTTTCTCATTTGGGGTAGAAAACACAAGAATGCAAACATTGATAAGAGTCATAGTTATCTGACCTTTAAAACTAGATGAAGGTATGCTGCGTATTTTTATAGACAAAGTTGCATTATGTAGTAGGCAGGAAGTAAGGGCAGTGGCAAGGACAGCCAAGCGCTGAAGTTGTCTGATTCTTTCTCAGAGACCTCTGATAAAAGGAAATCTCCAGCCTCCCCAGCAAATAATCATCTGCAAAGTTTTAGCTGATTCTGCTTCGAGCTAGATGACCTCCTGATGTCCCTTCCAGTCCTGTTGTTCTCTATTAGTAGTTCGCTTTTTTGTCTTGCATTAAAAAAAAAAAATCCCTGTGCATTCTCAGAAGAAAGCCTCTTTTGTTATCTCCTTTATCTTTCTGATAGACTATGCCTCTAACTGGGTTTAGGTTTTGCAAAGCTTAAAGGTAGCTTTGTTTGTTCCAGTCTGAACTTGTTTTACCATGTCAGTTTTCATTATATATGAAGAATTACTTGCTTCACAATCACCTATTAAAATGATCACAAAGAAAATGAAACTCATGATGCTTGGAGTGCTATGACTGACTGCATTGGTACAGTTGACATACAAATTATTTCTTTTTCATTTAGGAAAATAGCCATGCTTGAATTCTCTACTTGGTATTTTGTTACCAGTAAGTTATCTTTGGCACCTTCTCCAGTCACTTCCAACCTGTTCTGATCCTAACTTGACCTGGCATCTCTCATCAATGGGCACAGCCCTCTAATAAATTTCCTCCAGAGCTGCAACGCTGAACCATAGTATGGACAGGATATCTTGCTGCACAGAAGGAAGATCTCTAATCCTGTAATATGTCCTTATGATCAATTAAAGGTGAATTAGAAGTAGCAAAATCTGTCTTTTAAATGCAAGATTGCTCCCAAAAGTGTAGCATTTGACTATTTTCTCAAGACTTTGCCTAAGGTTCTCAAGGCTAGCACAGAGAAGTCTTTCAGTACTCTTTCTATTCATAGACTCTTAGAATCATAGAATGTTTCGGGTTGGAAGGGACCCTTAAAGGTCATCTAGTTCACCCCCCTGAAGCAAGCAGGGACATCTTTAACTACATTGGGTAGCTTGGAGCCTCATCCAACCTGACCTTGAATGTTTCCAGGGAAGAGGCATCTACCACCTCTCTGAGCAACCTGTACCAGTGTTTCACCATCCTCATTGTAAAAAATGTCTTCCTCGAATCTAATTTGAATCTACCCTTTTTCAGTCAGGCTCTCCTAAAAAGGTTGTCTGCATGTTTGTTATAGCCCCCCTTCATGTACTGAAAGGCCATAATGTTTCCCCAGTCATTCCTCTCAGTAATTCCATTTTAGCAATGAAGCCCTCTTGTTACCCCAGTCTGACTGATGAAGCTGGTCTGTTATTTTGCCAGTTCTATCCTGAGACCCACTGTATACATACAGGTTTTGTAGTTCCTCTCAGTTCTGCATATACTTTTTCTGTAGGAGACACAGAAGTTTTTACCTAGTTAATACTTGGATTGCCTTCAATATTCCTTCACTCTCTCTCTTCCTCTCTCCCTCCCCAGCATGCATTTGCAGCTTTACAGTGGAAAAAAAATCCACCCAGCAATTGCTGCTAAAGAAAAGAGAGCTAAAGAAGGTGAAGAAATTGCTGCATCTTTACCAAGAAGCATTCCACAATTCTGGGAAGATTTCAGATGTGTCACTTTTAGTCTGGGCCCAACTGTGAGTGAAAAGCATTCCTATGGAAACCAGAAGGCACATTTCTTTCCAAAAACAGACATAGGATCATAGGATCACAGGATGTTAGGGGTTGGAAGGGACACAAAGAGACCATCGAGTCCAACCCCCCTGCCAGAGCAGGACAATACTATCTAACAGAGATCACAGAGGAACACATCCAGACAGGCTTTGAAAGTCTCCAGGGAAGGAGACTCCACGATCTCCCTGGGGAGCCTATTCCAGTGCTCTGTGACCCTTACAGTAAAGAAGTACCCCCTTGTGTTGAGGCGGAACCTCTTGTGCTGCAATTTACACCCATTGCTACTTGTCCTATCCCAGGGAGCAAGTGAGCAGAGCATTGCCCCCCTCTCCTACCCATCCTTCAGATACAGATAAACATTTATCAAATCTCCTCTAAGTTTTCTTTTCTCCAGACTAAGCAGCCCCAGGTCCCTCAGCCTCTGCTCATCAGCAATGCCCTCCAGTCCCCTAATCATCCTCATAGCCCTCTGCTGGACCCTCTCCAGCAGATCCCTGGTCCCTCCTAAACTGGGGAGCCCAAAACTGAACAAAGTATTCAAGATGAGGTCTCACCAGAGCAGAGGGGGAGGAGAACCTCCCTTGCTCTGCTGGACACACTCTTCCTAATACACCCCAGGATCCCGTTGACCTTCTTGGCCACAAGGGCACATTGCTGTGCCATGGTTAACTTGTTATTCACATAAACATACACTTGTATACCAGACTGACTCTTCATGGGTTACATTCTGGAAGGCCAAATGTCAGATTACTCTGTGCTGTTTAAGAACAGGCAAACTGCCAACTTGAAAGTTCAGAGGAGGCATTAGCTTGTACATTTGACTCTAATCCATTTGATCCACATCAATCTGAATCAAAACTGGCCAACCAAAACAACCCCACCCAAAACCAAAATTCACATGATTTCCCTACTGCCACCATGGAATGAAGTGGTTTGTAGGGATGAAAAAAATCAGATGGATGCTTAGTATTTTTATGGTAATGGATTGACTTGGGTCTTGTCGAAATCAGTAGATGATCTTAAGTGAGAACAAAAGCAGATTGCAACAGTATTTGTCATTGCCAGTGCCTCACCTGTGGCTGGAGGTGCACTAGTCGGTAGGAGAATCTGTAAGAGGGAAGGACCAAGCTCTGGGATGCCTTGACTCACTTGTTTGGTGTGTAATGTTATGGGCTATGGTGCACAGCACCAGCTGGCAGCTGAATGAGCAGTTAATGATCACATATTTTCAAGATGTACAATGTAAACTATAGCCCCAAGTAGCACTTGGAGATGGGAAATGATCTGCAGATTCTGTGCATTCATTGACCCCTCTGAGAAGTATTTTATGAACTAGAGGGATAATGGATGGAAAGTTGTTTACAGAGGCATTAGCTGTTGCAGAGCTGTGCAGCAGCACCAGAAGGACCGCTCTGTGCATATGCATTCTGCTCTGAAATAAAAATACACTTTGCAAAGGAATTTGTCTTTAAAGGGCTGTCTGCCTAAGTGCTCTTCTGGAATAGCTCTTGCGGAATAATGCTGTTTTCAAAAGCAGTGCCAGCCAGTTCCTCTATACAAAGCCTTGGGCACCCAGGGTTAGACTTTTAAGTGCTTAGATAAACCACTTGATGTCTCAAATGAGAACCCTGTGAACACTCCTGTGGTGCGCTGATGATGATTAGGGGATGTGGATTTTGTTGGTTGGCTTCCTGACTTAGCTAGCACTTGATAGAACTGAGATGGCACTCATGCATACTCGCAACTTCCCACAGGCAGAGGTTGCCAAGTTTTCAGAAGAACCTTAAAACAAGCTGAGATGCTGTCCCCATCCCTTCTGCCATTTAAATCCCCTTACCCAGGAGGACAGCAACTGTGAGGGGCAGTGAGGAACACACTGAGGTCTCCTTGATGTGCAGTCCTGTACTAATTGCGCTGCTGGAGGTGAGCTAAAGCAGGTGACTGCTTTCCAAATACTGTCTGCAAGAAGATTGCAGAAGCCTTGTGGAAGTATCTGTATCGTAAGAAGTGCCTTTGCCATCCTTCTAAAATAGCAGGTTAAGTCATGCGTATGACTCAGCGTCATTTTCTTGTCCTGTGACTTCAGGCAAGTGAGTTCCCTTCCAGCTTTCTGACGGGTTTTAGCCATCCAATCCAAAAATGCCCTGTTGAGGAAGCTATGTATGTAGCACCACAAAAAAAAAGTGAGGCTGCTGAACCGATGTCCCTCCAAACCAACCCCACGCAAGGTTTTTAATTGAGCGTGTCTTTGTCAGGTGTGAAACAAAGGGTAATATAACACTCCTCAGAAATGGCAAACACAGCAGGTGATACGTTTTAGAAGATTAAAGTGACTGAGAACAGTAACACAACTGCATTTCAGTGCGGGGGTTAGGAAAGAGGCAGGCAGTCACGGCTCCCGTCAGAAGCCTCCCCCGGCGGGACTGGGCCTGCGGCTAACGGCCGCCGCGTTTTGGCGGGAGGGTCCCGCGCCCCCAGGCCCCGCAGCCCCCTTCGGCGGGAAAGAGCTCGGACGGCTCCCTCAGGAGGAGGCAGACGGAGCCACGGCGAGTCAGGGGAGTTCACAGCCGCTGTGAGCCGTAAGCACTCACAGCTCCGTGCTCCTGGAGGTGCCCGGGGATGAGCTGTGCTTTAGCTACTGCAATTTTGACAGGGAATTTTGGTGTTCCATGAGGGAGGGCAATTTCACAGCGCCTCATCCTTTGGGAATAGAAATTTGCATCCGCTGAAAAGGCAGCTGGCAAGGGAAAAAGCCAAATAAATCCATGTGTTGATAAACGATTAATAATTTATTTTCTGCTGAGGCAAGAGATGTGAAATTCCACCACAGTGCTCCTTGGAGCAGGCCAGATCACCTCCCACCCCTGCCGCAGCAGTCAAGTCGGCTGCCATGCTCCTGTCAGTTCAAAACCCACTCATCAAATCCAATATTGTGTTCTAGGTCTCAGTCGCTGTCACACCAACAGTCTGCATCTGTTGGAAGGAGTGCAGCACACAGGGCTGGCTCACATATCCTAAGGAATTAGCTACCAGGGCAGTAACAAGAGGCTCAGACACCTGAGGTGGCACAAAACTGTTGTGTGTTGCCTCACAATATTCATGGATTTGCTGTGTTGGCTCAGACTTTCACCTTTTTATCTGGTTCACTGCAAACAATGGTGGCTGAAATCCTCTGGGTCTTCAGTGAGCCAATGCACCAGCAGCAGGAGGCCGCTCTGCTAAGCAGGAGGATTGTGTTCATCTCTAAAGCGTGTGGCGTAATTTCTCTATTTTCCTTCCTAGCCTCCAGGAAGGCATAAACCTGGCTCTGCCTCCTTCTTCTGCTGTGAGATGCCAGTTGCCTAAGGATGGGGAGTAGGAGAACAGTGCTATAACCCGTTCAGCTGCGCTTGGAGTGCAGGATTATGTGCATTTCAAGAGGACATTTTTAGTGGAGAAGGGGATTATAATACAATTGTAATACCTTTTGCATTACTTCTTTTTCTTTCTTCAGTATTTGGAGATAAGGGGGTTACTAATATCCCTTCAAGTATTTTTAAATTAATGTTTTACTGTAATTATTTTTCTGATTGATACGACATATGACGTGAAGGCATGATTTCTCATTCCAGGGTTCTGAAACAGAAATTAACTATATTCTGACACTACCAGAAAAAGCTGATTTTATAAGGATATTTTATTTATTTAAATCTAACAAATGTGACTTTTTTGCATTTTCATCCCAACCCCCAAATAAAATAATTCTAAAATTATAATAGTTCCTTTCTCACTTCTCCCATCCTCTCTATACACAAGACTTGTAAACAAATTAGGCAGAACCTAAATAGCTGGTTAGATCTTCTCCTTTTAGTCTGGTAATAAATTGTTGGAAGGAGTATCCAAGTTTAAATCTATATGTGATGGCATACTGCAAAGGTTCTGTAGTTCAAGGATTTCATAGAAGTCTTCTTACATTTACTTATTTATTGCTACCTCTATACTATCCTTGTTTGTATTTCCCAGTAGTGACCAATACATTATTGCCTGCCCTTTCATGATGAAGGCCATGGAGGATCAAGTAGTCCAAGAAGAACTAGGGTACCAGGATGATGAGGTAAATTTATGGTTCACTGAAAAAATATGTGTGGCAAATGTTATCTGAAGGTATTTTGATAATGTTATGAGATTCACAGAAAGACAGGAGGTGCCCAAAGGCCATCAGGAAGTTCAGTGCATTTAGAATTTTGTTTGAGTCTAATACCAAGAAAATCTCATTCTCTTAGTCCCTCTAAAGCTTTGTTCTTCAAGTAGTCATTAACCTATCAAAAGCTATGCATAATTTTAAAGAGGATTACCATTATTTCTTTACATTTTACACTTCTGTATTAAATGCAAGGGGACTATCAGCTAATTTTATGATTCCAAGGGATGTTCATCAGCCTGAAAAGACTGAGAAACTGTTTTGGAAAAGAACAAGATGATGATCGTAATACAAGTTTTATTAGCACCACAGAGGATTCCTTGCATGTGAAGATACAGTTTATGGAAAAGGTGGTAGGAAATGTATAGGCCTTCGTTGGTACACTGTGGCTTTGCTTATTTGGGCAGTCCAACAAGTATTAGTGTTTTGTTAAGGAAAATTATTTAAATATTTACAAATGTTTACATTTCTGCCCCCCCCTGCTATCCTTCTAGGAATCCCTTTTTCAGGATATTGACCTGCTACAGAAACATGGAATTGTAAGTATTAGCAATGACTACACTGCACAGAGTAGTCCATTTAAATCTATTGTAAGGTTATTTCCAAAAGCATGTATGCACTGATATAAATAACCGAAATTCCACCTTGAAATATATTCTAAATCAGTCATGTGAAGGCAAGTTTTGCCTTTGGTGATAAGACAGGTTTTCAGAAAATCTCATTCCCATCAAACTTCTAAATAAAGTGGTAAGATATTCAAAGTATTTAGCACCCAGCGCTCTTGAAAAAAACAACTACTTGCTAATTTATTTGAAAACTGTGATAGATTACTTCCTGCTCCTGCCAATCTTTGTAATTACTTCTGCATTCTCGTGTCTGTGAAATTACACCATGACAATTGTTGCTGTACTATTTTCAGTGTGCCTGTGAAGGGAGTAGAGTGGGAGTGAGGAAAATATTAGTAGACAGAGATGTGTTTAGTTTTCTTCATCAAATATGAACTCCTATAATTGTTATCACCATTGTCATCTTCATTATTATCATATAAACATCACTTATTTATTTGTATTACTATGTGCTTATCCAGGAGACTGGCTCATGCATTGGAACCTTATTACACTCAGTGTTATAGAAGCAGAATAAAAAGTTGGGTTTGCCCAAAGAAATGTAAGATTTAACTCTACTATGAATGACTACGGACAGATACAGACAGGGAGGACACAGACACCATAAGACAGCATTAACCAGCATTGTAGTCACTCAGCTCACCATGTAATTGTCAACTGGTTTTATTGGCAACTAACTGACAGTTTTTAAGAGAGTTCTGAAGAAGGATCATGAGGTTGGAAACTCTAACTATGGGAACACAGGAAAAAGACACAAATTTCTGTGTTAAAAATTTAACAAGTTGACCAAAGAGACTGAGCTGGAAGGCAGCTGTAATAGCCTGTCAAAATTAAATATGCAAAGAATGATAAAGTATGAAAAGGTCTTGAAAATAAAAGATGACTTAGGCTGTTCTTCTAGATTAATAAGGGTTTTCTAGTATTTTCCCCCTCCTTCCTTCCAAGTGGTTATTCACACACCCCAGAGGGAGTTTTTGTTCTCAGCTGTGCCAGTTAAAAATCTTTGTATGAGCATATGATGACCCACATCTGTTAAATTAATTTGCTTAGAGTTGCATGAGTTTACTTGTTTTCCTAGCAGTAAATAGATAACTATTTACTAGATCTGACAGCGTGGCCAAAAAGAAGTCAGATCAGCAAAACCAAGGCTCTGATTTGATTTTTCTTTTTCCCCAAATGTCTTTTTTATGAATTAAGGTGATGTGACCCTGCAGCCTCTGATGAGTATTTCTGCTCCTAGAACCCTTTTTCTGGCATGTCTACTTTTGTAGCCATCCTGTGAACGGGATTTGTGAATCAATTAATCCAAACAAAATTACAACAAAAAAATATAGTTTTGGGAGTTTTATTTGTAAATGCTCAGTTAGCTCCCTTCTCCACCCCAGAGGCACATAACTGTGAGAGGGCTGCAACATGAGGTAGAGGTTTACTCCTTGTCCTATCGCTACACTTCTTGTGAAGAGCCCTTCCACATTTTTCCTGTAGGCCCATTTTAACTACTGGAAGTTACACTGGAAGTACACACTACATGGTGTCCCTGGACCCTTCTCTAAGCTGAACAACCACAGCTTTCAGGGGTGACCACATTTCCGTCTACAACTACCTGAAGGGAGGCTGTAGCCAGGTGGGGGTTGGTCTCTTCTCCCAGACAACCAGCGAGAGAACAAGGGGACACAGCCTCAAGTTGTGCCGGGGGAGGTATAGGCTGGATGTTAGGAGGAAGTTCTTCACAGAGACAGTGATTTGCCATTGGAATGGGCTGCCCAGGGAAGTGGTGGAGTCACCGTCCATGGTGGTGTTCAAGAAAAGACTGGATGAGGCACTTAGTGCTATGGTCTAGGTGACTGGATAGGGCTGGGTGATAGGTTGGACTGGATGATCTTGGAAGTCTCTTCCAACCTGGTCTATTCTATTCTATTTCTCAGCCTGTCCTCATAGGAGAGGTGTCCCAGCTCTCTGATCATCATCTTGGTGTATTCATTTGGAAGGAAGAGTAATTTTTATTCATGATTGATTTTACCTCACCCATCCCTATTAATGTAATAATCGAAAAACATCACAGGATGAGAAATAAGCTTCCAAATGAAGATGACTAATTTCTTGCATAACCTCCCTCCCTTCTTATGTCCCATACACCCACACATTCTAGATAAATAGATGGTACATCCAGTTCTTTTTTTTTTTTTTTTTCGAAGAAAAACCATGTCTGGAAATGGCAAATAGGAGCATTATCCCACACCTTTCACATAGTATGGGTTCTTGAGAGTAACCTGTTGCTTACCTTTAAGTTTCCAGTGATGTGGGAATGACAAAATGAGGTGAGAGGAGACAAAATGTGTCAGTAGGGTGCTAACCGAAGTCATACTGTATCCAGTTTATTAAGAACTCTAGGAGGTCCCTCCAGCCCAAAGTGTCACTCAGGTCTGGAGGATGCATATGTTTTAAGATGGGGACACTGTGACTGTGCAGAAGCAGCACAGCAGTTAAGACTCAGCTTCTGACAATCCTTGCAAGTTAGCTCCCAGTTATCCACAATCAGATTATCTGGTTTACAGATTATCTGTGCTAAGGGCCAGATTTACAATGGGTTTACAAAGATGGGCTCCACACCATCTGCAATAATCTGCAGTTGATTTACTACCATCTTGAATCTAACATGGAACAGGGCCAAATAAAGACTAACATGGAAGAGGGCCAAATAAACAGAACTGGACCCAAGACACCTTTCTCTCAAAAGCACTAGGATCTGGTCTCTGCATCATGATGTTACTCAGAATTTTCTGGTGTTGCTGTCACAAACTACACAGTGAAGAGTTCACTGTAAATCCATTTCTTGGTGAAAATACACATGCATATGAATGTGTAATAAAATATAATTCAAAGGTTTACTTTGCCTTCTAGCTGTTAACTGTCTTGAGTAGTCATAGAAGGGAACTTTCTTCACAGAACGTGGCAGATATTAAAAAACTGAAGTCAGTTGGGATCTGCACAATCAAAGGAATCCAGATGACCACAAGACGGGCACTATGCAATGTAAAAGGTCTTTCAGAGGCCAAAGTGGACAAGATTAAAGAAGCTGCAAACAAGCTTATTGTAAGACCACCACTTTCCTGATAGTTTAAACTAATGCTGGGCTCTGCAAAATGAGGTTCATTGTTTAACTTAACAGACTTTTTCACTACATCAAGGTAATTTTTAAAGTTACTCTTATTACTCTACATGGATAATACTTTATACTCTACAACAACCAGACAAATGCTGTAGTGCTTTTCATACAGAACCTGTGTAAATGAGGTTAGAAAAGAAAAAAAGATACTTAGGTGGGATATTGCCTTTTAGCTTCATCTTAAAGTTAAAATAAATCTCTGGTATTCTCTTTGGTCTTCCTTAGGAACCAGGCTTCCTAACTGCCTCTGAGTACAGTGAAAAACGCAGGATGGTATTTCATATTACTACTGGCAGCCAGGAATTTGAGTAAGCTTATCTCTATTTAAATCCTTTCTTAGGCCAAATTGTTCCAATAATCATATTTATTGTATTTAATGAGACACAAAAATGTAATGGAATAAGTATTCAACTAGGACACATATGTTACTTTACATTGGGAGCTAGTCCTTCAAATTGCCTGCATCAGTAAGCAATAAAACCAACTCTTTCTTGAGGTGAAACTGGACTTTGTAGTCATTGTAAATAAGCACAATCTGCATCCAGAGATCTTCAACATATCATTTTTTAATCTAGTCAAAGCAACCTCTCAGGTCAAAATTATGCATCTTCAAGACCTCCCTTGAAATATTCTTACAGAATATTATCTTTTCAAATGTTATTACCTCTCTTCTTTCTTTCCAGAAGTGATTTCAATAGATCTTTCTCTTGCATGGAGAAAGGGAGGTTAATTATTCGTGAATGAGTGATCATTTAGTGTCCCTGAACTTAATGCATGAAGTGAGGAGTTGTAAGGCAGAAAAAAAAATAAATTCTAAAAGTAGCAAAAATGTCTCATTTTACTTTCTGCATATGATTTTGTTGGATTAACTATATCATGATCTCCCTTCTCCAGTAAACTTCTGGGAGGAGGGATTGAAAGCATGGCAATCACTGAGGCCTTTGGAGGTGAGAAAAGAAAAAGAGTATTATTGGACAAAGAACGGCAAGTTAGTTTAGACTTTAAATCAAGCTGAATTACTTCTATCAAACTTACCACCTGGTAGTCATAAACATGAGTACGTACATGAGTGTAAGAAGAGTCAATTTCTCTTTTCATTTTCCCAGTTTTCTTTTTCATTTGTTTGAAGACTAAGCTTGAACTGAGTAATCATTAGGCATTCTGATTCAGAACAAAATAGTGTTGTTAATACTAATATGAATGTGTCACATAGAAAAGATTTTGCTGATGCAATCTGTTTTCTTGTCCAGTAACAAAAATGCCACAAAAGAGATTTTATTTATGCACACTTCGGATACACTAGTTTCATATGAGGTTTAAAATTAGTATTATGTTACTATTATAGTAAATTTGATCAGTTAGTGGCTAACATTTTAACATGAAACACAGTAGTCTTCCCTTTAGAAAAGATAAACTGAAGACTAACATCATTTGATATAATGAGATTGATAAACTTATAAGCTTCTCCTTGATGATTTTACTGAAAATTAAACTGGGCCAGGTCTGTGGAATCAACCATTTCCTTCACCCTCTCCTTTACTTAACACTTTTCAACAGGTGCCATGTGGTTTTAACTTCTACACAGAAAAGAAGACACAACCTTTGCAGTCAAGATTGATCAGATTAAAGCATTTAAAATGTTGCTTTTCATGTAACATACTTTTATTGCACAGAATATGATTTATAATTTGGGGTTAAATGATTTGAAAAGGTAGAGACAGAGGTGAATTTGGTAAGTAAGAGTGTTTCTAACTGCAGTAACTGCTGAATTTGGCAAACTTAGAAAAATAATTCCTGACTTTGTTTTTTTTCCTTTCCTTTTTTTTTTTTTTTTTAAATTTGATTTAATTTAATTTAATTTTACTTAAGAGTTCCGGACAGGCAAAACCCAACTATCTCACACCCTTTGTGGTAGGTGCAATATCTTAAAAAAAAAAAGAAAGCTGTTTCTTCTCAGTGAATCCATTCTTTACAAATACATCAGAATTAAACACATAGAGACAAGTCAGAATCTGTTATCCCTATAAATACAGTGAAGCAGACCTTGGTGATTCTTACCTCCATTAGTTGTATTTGAGTAGAGAACTCGTATAAGTGAATACACTTTAATACCGCTCACATCAATGTAAGTTTTGCAATAAGGAGTGGGAAGATAACAGACTTGTCTTAGAGAAACCAGTAAAGACACCATCTGGAAAAGCAGAGCACAAATATGAGTTACAGGTGGCAAGGGGCATTGCTCAGAAAAGGGTCAAGGCAGGATTATTAATTTTAATTTTGTGGTTTCAAGAGGTTTATGAATATGACATTCTGAAATGGCCCTGAAAGGATACTACTGGCTGATTATCCAGTAACTGCATAAACAAACATTTTGGCAGTCACCACGTTCATCCAGTGCCAAATACAGCAGGGCTCTGATTTCCCAACAGTATCTCTCAATATGTAAATAGCAGTATGCAGTAACTAGCATAAATATTAATGCTGCTAAAATACAGTTACCAGACACTGGGTAGGCAAACATCCCCTTAAATTATGCCTATATGATAAAGGAAATTATGGTACCTTCTGGAAAAATGAGGCCACTTTCATTTAGTACAGTCTAATGGTCAGCACTCATACCCTTTTGTATGAACTGAATTGATTATTTTAGCTTATTCACTCCAAAGAGACTAAACCCACAATCAATATCTAGTCATGTATCAGGAAAAAAACAGATTCAAAGAATTTTTGATCATATGAGTTACAACAGGAAAAAAACAACAACCTGCTAAGTCAATATCATTAATTTAGGCAGAGGGTTAAAAGGATGCTTTGTGTATAAGAAATTGTTAGTAATGTCTTTACCTATTTTCAACATGAAATCTACAGACTGAATGATGGTACTGAGTAAAACACAGTTTTGACACCATTCATTAAATCTCACCTGATCTCCAATTGAGAAAAGTGGCCTGAGTTTCTTCTCAAGCCAGCAGTAAGTCCTGAGTTACTCCTGATTTCCACATTGAGTAATACTGGTCGTTCTTTGTGCTGTGGATAACCAGTCATATTTTATGTTAGAGGGAGGAAGAAAACATTTTTCCCACTTTTGTATTTTGATCTATGATTCACTGTAGTGACAGCTCAGCTTCCAGGACAGAATGGCTACACAGGTGGAAAGATTATCTTCATCGATACTGAAAACACTTTGTATCTTTTGGACTGTTGAAAGCTACAGGTAGGATGAACTGGGAAGTCAGTTCATTTTGTTTTAAGTAGGAGACTCCAGACAGCTTCATATATGTAAGACATTATGACCTACCCAGAGAGTCTGGAGAGCACAATGTGCAGTGTCCCACAAAGTAGTGACATTTTACTTCATCATTTAATGTAATCCAGCCTGGAGAAAGAGATCTTATATGCCTTCCTCATAATGATACCAGTGATAGCAGATTTTCTATCTACTTCAAGAGAAATTCATCTAAGTACTGAACACTATTTTTAACACTGTATCTGTGGTAGACTTGTGAATAAATAGGTTTTATTCACAGCTAAATTCCTAGAGCACAGATATCCATATGTTAACCTCCCCACCCCCCAACACCCGCCTCAAACCATAAACACAAACCAATTATCATTGTGAGCCCTAGACTATCTTTAGGGTATGTGGGAGAGTGTGAAGAGAAGTTTATATCTTCTAGAATAAAAATAAATATGTGTCTTTGTTTTCCCACAGTTCTGTTATGTAGTTTTATTATTTTCAGATCATGTTTTGTACAAAAGAATCCTTAACTGTGCCTAATGTCAGCCGACCAGACCGTCTTCGTGACATTGCTGATCGCTTCAATGTTGACCATGATGCAGTACTTGACAACGTGCTCTATGCACGTGCATATACTAGTAAGGCCATCATTGCAACTGGCATGATACCTGTTTTTTTCTTTATGCCTTCTGTTTTAATAATTCTCAGTTCATTAACTGAGATGGCCAACTGGGGATCACATGCTCCTAACAAAATAATTCTTAAGCTTGCTTCCATTTTCTGGTGTTGTACACTAAACAGGTTTGTTTACTGTGTTTTCCAACTCACCTGCACTACATCATGTTTTGCAGTTTGCCACAACATTAAGTAAACTCTGCCATGTGTATGCTGAGTATCAACATAGCATCTTAGTAAAATAAGCACCAATTATTGTAACTATGCTCACCTGAATGCAAGCTAATTCTATACATGCTGTTGAGACATTATCATCTTGAGAATGTGACTTCATGGGGACAGCTCAAATACCCTCTGTCACAAGACGATGCATTAAAACTTCAAGAAAGTTTTAAATAGGACTTTGAGAGTACAATATGAACATTAATAATATTATTAATACAATTTCTGTGCACCATTTAATTCAACACTAAAATTAAATGTCTATATTGCTTTCCAGTTCTTAACAACAACAAAAAAATTTTCTTCATTAATAGTTTTGTTGTGAAGCCTTTCACAAACGAGTTTTGTTGGATGGTGTGGTAAAACCCTAATGCAGCAGCTAGGCAAATAGAAACTGGAACCTGTAAAAGTGCAGGCACTTCTGGGTACTGTAGAGGTGGCTTGCTGCTGGGTTTAGAACTGCTGGAAATGAAAATATAAACAGTGCAGATGTTTAAAGTGTAATTTTAAAATCCAGGCTTTCGTTGCTTAACAGCTCCTTCAGCTCCTAATTTCATTTGGCAATTGTAATTCCCACCAGGTGAACATCAGATGGAATTGCTTGACTATGTAGCAGCCAAATTCCATGAGGAAGCTGGTATCTTCAAACTACTGGTACAAACCATTTTGATTTTGTTGCTGTTGTATGCTTATTTCTTTCAGAATACAGTTTCCTATTTTCTTTCACTATGCTTACTTATCTAGCATAATTACAATGCAGATCATCGACTCCGTAATGGCACTTTTCCGTGTGGATTTCAGTGGTCGTGGAGAGCTGGCTGAACGACAACAGAAGCTGGCTCAGATGCTGTCTAGGCTCCAAAAAATATCAGAAGGTAAGGGAAATATTAAAAAATTTGGAAACCATGGACTGGAGTTACTGAAACAGTTGCTCTTAGTAGCACAACCACATCAAAGTCCAAGTGTATTATCAATCATGCATTGGCCAGGAATATTTCCTCATTTTATGTTTCTCGGTTACCAAAAAAATCAAACTGTTAATGTATTATTTTAAGATAACAGATTAATGAGTCTTCAGAACTATTGAATATTTAGTGTTTTCCTAGAGACAGTGCTTGAAGAAGTCCTAAATAAGAGAATATAGGTTGTAGAACTGGGCAAATTAGCAGTAAGAGAAATTGTCTTCCCAAAGTTTTGACAGTCTAAATACATGAGAATAATAGAATCACAGATTGGTAGGGCTTAGAAGAGACCTTCAGAGACCATCAAGTTCAATCCCCCTCCAAAGCAGGATCGCCTAGGGCAGGTCGCACAGGAACACATCCAGACAGGTCTTGAAATTCTCCAGAGGAGACTCTACAGCCTTACTGGGCAGCCTGTTCCAGTACTCCACCATCTTCAAAGTGAAAAAGTTTTTTCCTCATGTTGAGGTGGAACTTTCTGTGTTCCAACTTGTATCCACTGCCCCTTGTGCTATCACAGGACACTACTGAAAAGAGACTGACAGTGTCTTCTTGACACCCACCCTTCAGAGATGTATAAACATTAATAAGATCTTCTCTCAGTCTTCTCTTTTTCAGGCTAAACAGTCCCAGGTCTCTCAGCCTTTCCTCATCAGACAGATAGATGTTCCAGTCACTTAATTGTCCTTGTAGCCTCTGTTGGACACTCTCTAGTATAACCCTGTCTCTCTCGAACTGGGGAGCCTAGAACTGGACACAATACTCTGATTGTGGTTTCACCAGGGCAGAGTAGAGGGGAAGGAGAACTTAGACCTGGTGGTCACTATTCTTAATTCATCCCATTAGCCTTCTTGGCCACGAGAGCACATCACTGTCCCATGGATAACTTTTTTTCCACCAGGACTCCAAGGTCATTCTTGTTGGAGCCAAAGAACAGAAAAAAGGATGAAGGCACAGAGAGATAAAAAAGCAGTGCTCATTCCCCTATTCCCAGCGCTTTGCAATGCTTTGAGGGAGGATGATAGAATGAATAGGCTTCCTCCTCTTTGGAATGTCTCAGAATGTTGACAAGGAATGAGTAAATATTGTTTAGTTTTGTTTTTTTTTCCTTCATGCAATAAACTAACAAAAAAATAATAGACAAAGGGAGGGAGAAAAGGCTGAGGGCAGGGAGCCAACAGAGAAGGTGTGAATTGAGGAAGACTTGTTGAATAGAATTCTAAAAGTGGCAATTTTTGGTGTAAGTATCACAGTCAAAGTCATACAGAAGCAAATTGAGTCTGTCTCCTGAATCACTCCCACTATCAGACATAATGTATATTTGCTTCTCTTTCATTTGAAATTCGACATGCTTCAGCATCAGTCTTGCTTCTACCATGGATGGGAGGATATTTTGGAATTCTAATTGGATATAATCCAATCCCACTTCACATTTTCTTCTATTGCAGAATATAATGTGGCCGTGTTTGTGACCAACCAGATGACTGCTGATCCAGGAGCAACCATGACGTAAGATACTTTGTCTCTATCTTTTGTATTACATATTTGACAGAGATGAGAACTGAGATTGTAAAAAGCAAGAGGCACTAAAAATGAAGGTTCAGACTGATTATTAGTCCTTCTGGTATGATGAGTCAGTCATGGATGACACCTATAGGTTTCAGTGTTTGTGATGAATTTTTAATGTTCATCTGCTGCCTAGCATGATGGCTTCTCTCACTGTGGCTTGAACAATGACAACCAAGCCATTAAAGATACTAAAAATGCACCCCACTTTCTTTTGGAGCAGCTTATATATGAAATTTAAGGTGTGTATTTCTAGAGCCTCTTGGCTTTAATAAGAGGAAAATTATGCCAGCATTGAACATCTGAATATCCTCTCTTGAGGCAAGTGTGTTAACATCCTTGTCAGGTATATTTTTTGGTACATTTATCCATTTGTTATTCATTATTGGGTTCAATATGCCTTATTTGACAGTTTGTCACCTGTGGAATTTGGACAGTGAATCAGCAATTTTCTTGCTAATGTAGCTTTCAGGCAGACCCAAAAAAGCCCATTGGGGGCCACATCCTTGCTCATGCTTCGACTACCAGGATTAGCTTGAGGAAAGGGAGAGGGGAGCTGCGTATCGCAAAGATATATGACAGGTAAATCACCCTTCCATCACTGGAAGGAAGCTTCATGATGAGCGACCTAGGTGAAACATAATAGCTTGATCAGCCATTTTATGAGTTAAAACGAAACATGTTTCTGGGAGGTAAATTGAGAGAAAACCTGAAAGGACAAAAAACAGACTTAAAGTTGTCTTGCATATTGCATGCATCTAATTGCATAATCGTTCATCATAAACCCAGTGAGATACTCATCTCTTAAAGAAGGCTATCAAATAATTTGCTAAGCCTGGTGATCCCTTGGCATGAAAATTCCAGAGATGTTAAATTGCAAAGTTTTATTGACACAATTACTATTATCTGGTAAACTGTGGCAGAACAGTGGAAAGACCAGTGTTTCTGCTCAGGAACCAAGAAACTGAAATGAGAGTTTGAGCACACAGAATCTTTCCTTCTCCTGCATCTCCTCCATTTCCCTCCCTTCTTTTTGTCAACTTCCAAGAGGTGGATTTCACATCTGACCTTGATACTATTGATCATATTCTACAGTTTGTACATAAATATGTTGAAGTATTCCAGGTTGCTTACACTTAGAATATTCTGGGGAGTGTTTCATTGCTACATTTAACATGGAGAAAACCACACATTATTTTGCTTTGCACTTTTTGTTTTGTTTTGGTTTGTTTTTTTCCCAGCCCTGAGATGCCAGAAAATGAAGCCACGTTTGCAATAACTGCTGGAGGAATTGGAGATGCCAAAGAATAAGCAGAAAACCAATGTAAGTGTACAACTGAAAACTACATGGGCAGTTAGGGTGAAGATTTGTGCGAGGTTACTGACTGCCCAGCCAGACTTCTGTCTTTTGGGAACCATTTGAGATATTTTGAGATAATATTGAGATGAACTCTGTGTAGATCTTAATAGAATTTAGTTAATTTAGGTTCCTCTTTCGTCAGCTGAACGTTCAACAAAGACTGAAGAAATAAACTTCACAGAATCCTTTTCCTCTATTTTGTGAAAATCAAAGTTGTCCTTTCACATGATATTAATGTACTCTTTCTCAGCTTCTTTCAAAGACTGTTACATGGTAGAATTTAATAGTGCGAAATGGAACAGAACTGGAATAAACTCAGTTATAAAACTAATGTAAAAAGCCAGTGTCAGGAGAAACAGCCCAAGAATTTGATGGAATCAATACAATACAGTACAATAGATGAACACGTTACTTTAAACATTTATCTTTAGGCATTTTTATCTTGACTAAGTTTTTTTTTTCTTTAGCATTTTCTTTTATTTTTGAGAGGATGCTTTAAAACTGTTTTTAAATTAAAGTTGAGAATAATAAAGATTATGAGTTAGAACAGCACTTTGCTAATGTGTGCATGCTTTCAATCAAACCCTGCTCTCAGTAATCTCACTGATCTTTCACAAGAGAGAATTAAGCCAAGTGCAAACATTTTCAAACCTTTTATCTAGTTGTCTAAAGAAGCAAACTTTATAAAACTGCCTTGTCAGGCTCCTACTATAAGTGGGAATATAAAAGAGTATTATTAATAAATGCCAAATATCACAAAAAAGCAATGACAAAAACAGTGGCTAGGCAGGCAAAGACGCTAGCACCAGTACTTACACTGAGGGAAAGGGACTAATGACTCAGCTTGCTGAGGGACAGCACAGGCATACCTCTGAACCAGCTATGGAAGTGTGGCACCGGGGGCAAAAGAAAGAGGTGGAAGCAAAGAGAGAAATAGGAGGTCAAGTGACAAAATACCAATTTGCTTTGCATTACCTCCAATGCTCATGGAATTGCTTACTTTAAAATCAAAATTTATATATTAGACACTTTAAGGAAAGGCCTTACTTTGCCCTCTTGTACAAAAATACTGATTGGAATGGACCTGACTGGTGAGTACTTAGAAAGCTTGTCCTCACCAATATAGTGTTTTTTTTCCACATAGATTAATGCTTGTAAGATAACACTAAGTAAAAAGGTAGCAATTACCACAAATTCATCTGAGAAAAGGTTGCCACTGTAGCTTTGTGATAGAGCCAGAGAGTTTGTCTTTCAGAAGTGGTTTCTTAACAGATCTTTGATATTTTTCCTGAGGCAAAGCACTGTTTTTGGTTTTTTTTTTTTTTTTTACAGCAGACACAAGACAAGAGAGAAGGAGGCTGGCTGATCTAAGGGAGCCATTTAACATAACATTTAATTATTTGCATGTGCCAGGCATGCCACACCAGCCATTCCTATCTTATGGCTCAGTACTGAGTGTAGGTGAGAGCTTACAGCGTCACTTGACCCTCTCCCACCCACTTAGAAAGGCCCATGTTTCTTCCAGTATTTTAAGGCTTTTGCTTTCCCACATGTGCCACACATAGCACATACAGCAACTAAAATGGTAAATAATCTGTGTCTCATTCCAGACTGTTATTTGTTTTGAGAGTCTGAAATTAGAAAGGTCTTTTCTACCAGTATAGCTCATTTCTGATAATCTGACAGCAGAGGCAAACACCTGGTTTGGCTGCTGTACACAGACCACCCTCCAGTCATGGCTGTGTCAGAAAAGACTGACTGGCTGCTTGTGGACAAGTGCTCAGCGTGTAAGCACAGCACAGAGAACTCATGGCCTATGCCATGTACTTGGTTCATGGCTTACTGTATTTTTTTAGCTAGCAGTCTCTGGCCGATTTGGGCAGCCAGTGCTAACTGGCCATTAACACAATGTCTGTGCTGTGTATGGTGTCCTTCCAGGACTTAATGGTTTTCGTTTTTCCTGAACACTTGCAGTAGCACCACAGCGGGAAAATTGGTGAATATCATTTATTTTCTGGAGAGGTTGCAATGACCCTCCTGCAGCTGCCGAGCGGAGGGTGTAATCGGGGGTTGCCAGCACACACCACGGCTGCTGTGACTCCTGCTCCTGCCCCAGCGACAACGCTCCTCTAATGATCTGCCGGGCAAAGAAATGAAGAAAAACTCCCAACTCACTGGGAACGCTCGAGGGGCTGATCCTACCGGGCCTAACCCCCGCCCCTGCTCCCGTTTTTGTCTCCTCAACCCAGGCACCACCCTCCACGGGGCCAACGGGCACGTAGGCGAAAGGCCGTATTCTCCGAACCTTACTACGCTGCAAAATTAACGTACTCCTCTAGCTCTGCCTGCACAACCCGCGGAAGAATTTTACGTAAAGTACATCGGCCTCTTCCTGTCCTGAACCAGCCTGAGTTACGCAATTTCCGTACGGCGTGTACTGGCGTAACGTACGCCTCAGCATAGGCTTTCCCTACTGTCCAGAAGAGGTTACGCGATTGACTCCATGCGTAGCAGACTTTGAAGAATAGGGAGAGTGTTAATCTCCTCGTTCCCTTCCTCGCGCCGGGCCTGGTTGAAGTAAAGAACGCTACATACTTGTTTTAGCCTTCCTGCGGCACCGAGCGGTGTTTCGCCGAGCGACCTTCGGGCGTAGTTGGCTTCCGAGAATAGATTTAGCTGTTTTCGAGGGCCGCAGTTTGCGCAACGTCGGGCCGTCCGTAACGTAACTGAAGCAGATTGGAGCAGCGGCAGCCATTTTGTGCCGGGAGACCGGAGACAGAAGACGCTAGTGTTTCCACACTTCACGGGCCCTGGAGCCGACCGAGAGCCCCGCCGTTCCCTCTGCCGACGTTCAGCGGGTCTCTGACCCACTGACGACGACTTCTCCTTTTGTATCCCACCAAAGAAGCGAGGTGGCGCAAAGCGATTCCTCCGAGACACAGCCGCCCCTGGCTGGACCCTCTCCCCGTACCCCTAGTCCCTCGCCGACCCCACGGCCGGCGTTCCGCTGCCTCTCTCCCACCCCCCCGGGTGCGATGAGAGGCTTCGGGGACCGGGGTCGCGACCGAGACCGCGGCGGGTAAGGGCGTGGGGGGGGGGGAGGTTGGGGGGTGAATAGGCTGGGCCGAGTGGGTTGTTTGGAGAAGCGGGAGGTGGGGGTGGGGTGTTGGCGCGGCGCAAGTCGACTGGGCTTGGGGCGGTGGAGGAAGCCGTCTCCTGCTTTGGGGGCCTGGTGGGAGGAAGGCCGGGGAGTCGTGGGGATGAGAGGGCCGCGTTCTGCTTGCGGTACTAGGCCAACTTTTTCCCCCCGAAATTACCCGAGGGGGATGGGCTGGAGAATTTCTTGGTGAGGGTGTGTTAACAGAGCCGAGTGGTGGGTTGAGGAGGTTTTTATTTAGCTTTTCTGGCGTTCTTGTATAACCGTGCGTCCCTTGTTTGCAATTTTAAGGCCTCACATTTCCTGTTAGATCTCTTTGCCATACTCCCTGTTTTTCCCCTCTCTGCAAATAACGAAGGTCTTGCTGGCTGTGACAAGGGTGGTTGGACTATCTGCTGCCCTTCGGATTGTCATTGCTCCTAGACTTACTAGAAAGATGGCAGTTGGTGAAAGATCTTTCTCAGTTGCGCTCCCAGGCTTATCGTGAGAGGAAATGAGATTGAAAACTGCTGCCGTGTAGGCAAATGGCATACTCGGGAGGTGATCCTCGGTAAACGTGGCCCTGGACCACACTTAATGAGCATGATCAAGCTTACTTACATAGTAGTCAGGATTTTGTATGGCAGTGCAGAGAGTTGTGCATCAGGCAGTGCTTGATGTTCTTGAATCTGCTATTAAAAGCTTGGCTTGGAAAAGGTTTATGTAGGATTTCTTTTTCTTTTTTTCTTCTGAGGATGACAACAATCAATATAGTGTCATTATAGCATGGGATTAGTTTGAGACTTGAGGTGTTTAAAGGGTTGAAAGTAATAAGATGTTCATCCTAAGCCTTTTTAAAGTTAGAACTAATTTAGGAGTGGAGTTTTCTGTCCTTTAGATCACGAGTAGTTAGGCCTCCATTCTCAAGGATTAGCAATAAACGTGTCATGTGCCCTCTGTTATTCTTGATATGGTAGACTAGATCTCAGTTACCGAGTTTTCACTCTTCGTTCACCCCCTTTCTTGTTTTCTCTCGCTACTGGGAGAGTCAGAAATATTTTGGCTTATGTTGCAGTGCGTTTTAACATGTAGTTTCTTCTTGCCTGTGAGGAGAGATAGTTGTGTCCTTGCTTTATCTTACACCCACGTTTCATGCTCTGAAATTAAAAGATAGTTTCATTCTTTTTTTTCGCAGAGAGGAGAGTTCTGGTGTTTCTTCATATGAGATTTCCAGCTCAGTTTAACCCAAGGACATTGGAAAGTGCTTTGGCAAGTCTGAGATAGGTCAGACCTCAGCTGGTGTTGGAGTTTAGTGAGTTTGAGTATGCAAATTTATATGCAGTTCCTTAACACCAAAGCATAGCCGCATCACTTGATGTACCTTAAAATTTGTATAATCTCATTTTGTGTGAAGACTTTGAATATAGGTGGATGCTTCTTTTTTAGACCAGGGCTTTTGCATGAGTAAAAGGAGCACCTACATGCTGCTTCTTTGTGAACTATTTTGAGCATTTGAATGGAAAATTGTTTTCTCGGCATATTATCCTGGAAGCTTTAATGCTTCAAGATTCAGGTTGTTATATACATCTATTTAAGGTGTAAAAATATTTGTAACCACTGCCAACCATCGTATTTCATAAATAGCCTCTATAATATAAATTCTGAACCAGTCAGTGTGCTGATTAAGCATCATTTGGAAGTTTTATCCCCTTCTCGGTGCTAATTCTTTAGTAGGCTAATCAAATACAGGGATGCTCTTTACTTCCTGTCAGGAATGAGTTGTAGGTGACTTTTTAGAACGGGAGTTGTACGTTTTCAGTCTTCAGTGTAACAGATTCACTCAGTTCTATCCCAGAAATGATGGTGCTGGTAGCATTCAAGAAGAACATTTTGAGTTGGTCTGAATTTAAACTTGAAAAGAGGACTGTTGGCAAATCAGTGGAGTAATCTTAGATTTAAATGAGTTTAACTGAAATGGGAATCTTGTATTATTTGTGATCAGAATGTAGAGTGTCACTGTTATCAGTGAAGTTATCTTGAAGTCATCAGTTTAGCTGATAAACTTCAGCAAAACGGTGTTGGAAGACTGCTGCAGGGCTTCTTTCAGGTCAGTGGCTATCCATACTGTATAGGAATGAAGAACTGAAACTGTGACTTATATGTAAAATATAAGAATTCTTCCCTCTGGATAGTTGAGCAAGTGTTCATAATACTCATCAGTTTCAGTGTCCAGTATTGCAATCAGTTCTTCTATATGTTTCATAAGGAAACTCACTGACAACTTCGATTCTCCAGTTGACTTCAGTGAGACTGGGTTTTGTTACCCCAAAAATATAGTTGTTATTTTGGCATGTTGAAATAGTTGTTATTTTGACCTCCAGTTTTTGTGATCAGTAGCAGATATCTTCAGCAAAGGTGAATGTTCCTGTAAAAAGAAAACTACACTTAATTTTTTTTTTAGCTTTGTCCTGAAAGAAAATTAAATGCTTACATGATTTTTTAAATTTGGGTTTCAGTCTTTTTGTATGACAGAAATTGCTGATTATGAAGGGATCTGATAGGCATACTGGTGAGAAAATAAAGAATATTTATAGGAAAGGGAAGAGACTTAAAGAACAGTTTCAATGAAACAGACATTTTAAAACTGCAGATTTTAAGTTATATCTACCATGCTTAACTTTTCAAAAAATGTAAGCCTTTCTTCCTTTTAAATATGTTGAGTTCTATTATTTTTTAATCTCTTCATCACTGTAATTTCTAGTTTCCATTATGAAGTAACTTTAAAAGTAGTAGTTAGTGTCTGAACAGATGTCTGAATTATTTTTTGGCACATGCTCCCCTCTAGGATACTAATGTGATAAGATTACTTTGGGATTTTTGTTGCTTTTATTTTGTTTCATTAGCAGTTATTTATTAGTGTTCTGATTGGGTAAGGTGCAAACACTTTGGTCTTGGTGTCTGAATAAAATGGGCATTTCTCATTAATTCATATTTTGCAGAAAGCTGCAGCCTTATTAACCAAAGTCTGAATTAGGACAAAATTTTACCTGATAAGATTTGGGAAATTGCCTTCTGCTCTATCAGTATGATACTAATGAAGAGACTATAATATTTTTTTAATGGAGTTTGAAGACGAATCGTTTACAGTACTTACAGTAAATAGTCATTCTGTGCTACTCAATTACTTTTACAGATTATTGCCAGAAACTCATGTTTTGTCTGATGCATTAATGAGTCATTAAAGTTAGTTCTTAACCTTCTGAAGTGTGTTAAATTAACTGGATGAAGAAAATGTGACTCAGAGAGCAACTCCTGAGTTGTTCTGCTAATTAGGAAATTTTTTGTAGACATTAGCTTCTTTACTCTCTTGAGCCTTCTTCAGAGGCATGTGAGAGAGGATATAATTTTTCCCAGGTATGTCTTTGTTTTTTTTCCCGCTAGACTTGGGTTTTAAAAGAGAGATTTTTCTTTTCAAGTTCCTTTGGTTCCAGCATTACAGATGGCCTTGCAGGTGTGGCTAGATTTGTTTACTTTCTATTCTACACTCTTTGTTTTCTGTTTGAGGTATGCTACTTGATAAGAAAGAAGACAGAGGCAGAATCAATAAAATAGCTGGTTTTGTCTAAAATTAACCTTGAGAGAGATTAAAGAACTTGCAGTTACAGATTTTCCTCATCCCTTTCATCTAACCATGTTTTGAGTATACTGTCAGAGGAGATAAGTATTTTATCTGTACCCACAGCCTTTTCCTGATGAAGAGAACCTTGAGGTTCCCTTCCTAGAGACAGGAGTATTAAGGCAGTGACCTTGAAATGGTTGTGCTGGAAGGAAACTTTGGGTTTTGGCTTTTAGAACTGACTTAAAGCAGGTTTAGGTTATTACAAGAACTTGTATACCATTATAGTGATTGAAGGTGGGTGACTTTTGCTAGAGTATTGTGCACTTGTGTCAACTTAGATAAAATAGATTGGAAAATGCTTAATGAACTTGAACATTCCAGAGTAATTAAATATGCTCTCCTAAATGACATTTTTAGGTTTGGAGCAAGTCGTGGGGGTCCTCTTCCTCCAAAGAAATTTGGTAACCCAGGGGAACGTTTACGAAAGAAAAAATGGGATTTAAGTGAATTGCCCAAATTTGAGAAGAATTTCTATGTGGAACATCCAGAAGTGGCCAGGCTTACTCCAGTAAGTTTTCATGTTCTGTCACATTTTTCCTAGAAGAGAAAATGTCACAAGTAGGAAAACCTGTCCAAGTAAGTCTGGGACAGTGTGTAATAGAACTGTCTCTTCATTAAGCTTGCTTGGCATGTGTTTACTCTGCAAAGTGTGGGTTCTTCAGTTGCCCTGATTATTTAGCATTAGTGAAGGTGGTGCTTCTGCTTTTAGTTGTTTTTATGCAAGATACTTTACACTTGATCCTTTGTAATTCATCGTCATAATGCTTGTCTGGTGTAGCTATTCATCAGTGTAGACTTGGAGAACGTGGGAGTTGCAATACTGGCAAAGAACCTGAAAGAACCCAAAATAATGGACTAAAATAATGACTGGCAGAAATACTACTTTCAAACATTTCTTCTGTGTTTTATTGTAGTAATAATTCAGACTAACATAGGCCATGGAAGCTTTCATTTTATCATCTGAGAACAGAAATAACTCAAAACTAGAGCAGGTTGCTTAGTGCATTGTTCTCTTGAGTTTGGGTTGTCCTTTCTGGGTGACTGTCCCAAGTGGGACAGGAAAGCTTCTAGCTTTCCCCCCTATAATTGAACATGCCCTGCTAAAAACAATGTGGTGTTTACACTGGGGGCTCAAAACTCTGTAGTACATTGTGTTTACTGTGTAGATACAGCAACCCCCCCCTTGCTACCCAGCTTGGGTCTAAAGTCTTTTTTCCCCCCTGTTTAACATCTTTTTGTATTTAGAAACTAGAAGATTTAATTCTTAACATCAGTAAACAAACAAAATGTTCCTATGCAATTACACAGACTTAAAAATCTTTATATTAAATACTTACATGACTTAGAGGAATTGAAGGAGTGTTCCCTGGAGGTGTTTAAGGCCAGATTGGATGAGCCCTTGGCCAGTCAAGTCTAGTTGAGAGATGCCCATGCCCCATGGCAAAGGAGGGGTTGGAGAGGATCTCTGAGGTCCCTTCCAAACTAAGCCATTCTGTGAAAGGTGTTATTTTTGAAGATAGAGCACCTTGAACTACTGAACCACAGCTGATGTTCACTGCTGTAACTGTCTTTGCCTTAGCCAACTAAAAGGATTTTCACATTTACCCCAGAAGTACTTTTTCCTTTTTTAACCTTTTATTGAAGCAATCAAGAGACACTCACAAGTAGTGAGTTCATTGTTCTGGATAAAGTGTATACTTGGTGTTGTTGAGTATCTTTCTGTTGATTCTTTTTTAATGTGAATTAGAGTAAGCCCATGAATTTTTGAATCATGTTGCAAAGGACAGTTGGACTTGCAAGATAACCTAGACAAACAATTTTTTCTAACTAAAATTATGAGGGTACACATTTTAGAAATATTTTAAGAAGTTCTACTATTAAAAAAAAATTGCAAGGCCTTAATGTGTCACTGTGATGTTGCCTGTGCTTCTTCCATGCATAAAAGAAGTGCTTGTTCAGGAAAGATTACCAAACAGCATTTCCAAGTTGCATGTTGTCCAGCAAGAGCTCTGTATTTAACCACCACTGGAATGTGTTAGTTGAGGGAGGAAAACTGCTCTGCCTTCTGCTTGTCCACAGTATATTAGGGCCTGTTTATTTTGTTTAGTTCTTAGCACTGTCAGAGAAAACACGTTCTGTTTCTGATCACAGAGTGATATGGATTGGAAGGGCCCTCTACAGATCATGTAGTCCACTGCCCTGCCAGAGCAGATTCACCTAGAGCAGGTTGCACAGGATGGCCTCCAAGCCATCTCTGGGCAGCCTGTTTGAGTGCTCTGCCACCCTCAGTGGAAGGAGGTTCCTCCTCATGTTTAGATGGAACCTACCTATGTTCAGGTTTGCACCCATTCTTTCTTGTCCTGTCACTTGGTACCATGGAAAAAAGACTGGTCCCATCTTCCAAAAACCCTCCCCTCAGTTTCTAATCCTTCTGAAGCTGTTGACCATTTTTGTTCTCTGGAAAAGTACAATTCTTAAAACCACTCCATACACTTTTTGCTAAAAAGGGGTGGTTGGAAGAAAAGAGGAGCATTCGTCCTTCTTGACTGCATAGAGAGCTCATGCCTCTGAATATTGGTAGAGCTATGTAATAACTCAGTTCTGAAATCTTCATGATAACAGTCTTTCACATCTGTTTCAGTTCAGTTCTCTAATAAATAGGTGTGAAGTGAATTAGTGAAAACACTCAGTTTAAGTCCCTGCTGACATCTGGCATTTTCCTTTGCTGTTTTTTTCCCCCAACATAAACAGTATGAAGTTGAAGAACTACGGAGAAAGAAAGAGATAACAATTCGAGGAATGGAAGGCTGCCCCAAGCCTGTGTTTGCGTTCCACCAGTGCAGCTTTCCGCGTAAGTATTTTGCTATTTGTTGAAGGTTACTCGAAACTCAGTAACTGTTTAGGCCTTTCTGTTTTGTAAAACCTTTTCTGAAGCCTCAGTTACCCTTTAAGAAATTTTTAATTTTATTAAATTCTTAGAGTATGTGATGGATGCCTTGATGGACCAGAACTTCACAGAACCCACTCCAATTCAGTGCCAGGGCTTTCCACTAGCTCTCAGTGGTCGTGATATGGTGGGCATTGCGCAGACTGGCTCTGGGAAGACTCTAGCAGTATGTACCCATCCTTTTTCTTTGTTTATTTAGTTTTCCTTGTCACTACAGAAGTCACCCTTGGATACTTCTTAGTGGTTGCTGGGCTTGTCAGTGTTGCAAACATAAAGTGAGAGGATTACATGTTTTAAAGCTTGTTTTATTGCATCATGGGTGAGACTTGAGTCTCAACTAGAGTCTTATAGGCACATATTTTGTGTTTCACTTTCTTACTGGTTTTGGATGCTTAGTCACTTCTCTTTAGTCTATTCTAACATAGCTGTTTGAAAACTAGTATATGCTCTTTAGCATAAGATATGCCTGAATTTTATCTGCAGTGGCTTAGGAGTTCTACCCTTTGTGAAAAGCATTGGTTAGGGCTTTGAAAATCTGTTTTGCTGGATGAATACAAGTATCTGTTTTTGCAGAATTCTGGTGTCTATATGGTCAAGGTTTACATCTCTCATGTTGGGTGTCAGCTTCTTGAAGTGTTAGACTAAACAGGCTCTTGCCATGATCTGTTTATCATGGCAGGAGGTCATTTGCATCGAGTACCGAATTCCTGTGACTTGACTTAAAGTTCTTCTGTTCTAGTACCTGTTACCTGCGATTGTTCACATCAACCACCAGCCATATTTGGAGAGAGGGGATGGCCCAATTGTAAGTGCTTGTTGGTTTGCTTCCTTTTTGTGTGTTAGGACATGGCATTGTTAATGAGCTGTGTTCTTTATTTAATTGACAGATCAGAATAGTAAGTAGAGAAATGTTTAGTGTTGCAGTGTTTGCTTCCCACTGAGTTGAAATTCTGTGCAATTGCTGATGCGGTCTGAAACTATTTAAATGTTTTAGCTAATAAAGAGCAGTTTGTCCAGCTTTGCTTATGGCATCTGTGTGGAGCTCTCTTATTAGGGATGTGTGCTTAACTTGGCTGTCTTGAATTGATGCCTTTTACAGTGTCTTGTCCTGGCACCTACTAGAGAGTTGGCCCAGCAAGTGCAGCAGGTGGCGGATGACTATGGAAAGTGTTCAAGACTGAAGAGTACCTGCATTTATGGAGGAGCACCCAAGGGTCCCCAAATCAGAGATCTTGAAAGAGGTAATTTTAAAACATGTGTCTGCAGTTTCTGGAGGAGGCAGCATTGTAGAAATGTCTCTAAAACTTTTTCCTTAAAAGCTCTGCAGAAGGGCCTGTATGTGCATGGCTGTCTTTCTCCACTTACAATAGTAGTTCATGAAGTAGCAACTTACTTGGATAGTGAATTTCCTTTCTGTTTTCTCTTTGAGCTTTCCACTCATGAAAATCATCAGGACTTGGAAAAGGAAAAAGGAAAGTTAGTAAAAAGAGAACAGTCAAAGTTGCTGCTACTGCATTTCCTTAAAGGAATTATTTTTTAATTCGGCCAAATTTCAAGTTTTCTGCTTAGACTTGTTCAAATAAACTTAGTTTTTGAATGTATAGTAACTTCTTTAGGGAGTGGGACTTGGGGTATTTTGGAGTTTTTAATCTTCAAGCACTGAGCTCTGTTTGTGTACAGCAAGGGAGTGGAACTGGGAATGATGAGAAGCCATGGCTCCATAGTAGCCAGAGTAACACAGTAGTGCTGAAATTTTCACTATCTTAAAAAAAAAAAAAAAGTAATAGAACTTTGTGGAAAGGTGAAAGAAGTATTATCAAAGTAAGGTTATTTATACAGACCCCATCTTGAATACTATATCCAGTTCAGGTGTCCCCAGCATAAGGACACAGCTATTGGAGTGAGTCCAGAGGAAAGACACAAACATGATCCAAGGGCTGAAACACCTCTGTATGAGAATAGGCTGAGGGAGCTGGGGTTGTTCAGCCTAAAGAAGAGAACACCTTGGAGGGACCTTATAGCTGCCTTCCAGTATCTGAAGGGATCCTACAGAAGGCTGGAAAGGGCGTTCTCATAAGGGTTTCTAGTGACAGTACAAGAGGGAATGGTTTTAAACTTAGGAAGAGTAGGTTCAGACTGGATCTTAGGAAGAAGTTTTTCAGTATGAGAGTGGTGAAATTCTGGAATAAGCTGTCCAGGGAGGTTGTGGATGCCTTCTTCCTGGAGGGTATTAAAGGCCAGGTTGGATGATGCCTTGAGCAGCCGAGTCTAGTTGAAAGACATCCCTGCCTGTGTAGTGGGATTGGAGTAGATCTCCAGCCTAAGCCATTCTATGATCTATTAAAGAAATCATAAAACTTTATTTACCATTGCAGTTTGCAGAGTCATTATTGAAAACAGCAGTAGTGCAATAAAGGCACACGTGGTAGAAGGCTGTACGGTAATTCTGTTCAGGAAAATGGCAGTGCATTCTAATTCAAAAGTCGCATCTTGAATGGAAGAGTCAAAGGCTACATGAAGAGACCTTGGCAGATCAGCTTAGTGGGTTTTTGAACACCTTTCTGGAGTGCTGTAACATAATTGTTCTACTTACGAGGATAACCCTTCAGAGAATGTAGGCAGGTTAAGGGCTTTCACTCATTTCAGGCATAACTGTCTTTGGATAATTGCTTAGTATCTTCTGCAGCAAAGATTGTTGAAATAGGTAGAACCCAGAATATGTTTTGTAACTTTCTTTTCTTTAGTTGTGATCTGTGGGGTATTTATTGAATTTACTTTGGAGGAGTGAATCATTGACAACAGAGATTACAGTTGATTCAGTCTTGCTAGTAGACCAGTGGCTCCATTAGAAGTCTAATTCTTGCGTGAGCTTTATAGAAACTGCAGATATGCCCAGCTTTGTCAGCTCCCTGGAGTCCAGGTTGTCATAAACAAAAAGGTCAGGGTTGCCACCAAACACTCTGCATCTGTAAATGCAGTATCAAGAAAGCTGTTGGGGTTTTGCTGTTTTTTCATTCCCCGTAACTTTTCATTTTCTCAACTTGGCTTTGGATGTTTCAATGACCCTGACTCCCCTGTAAGATTTGGGAATCTGAGAAAGCCAGTCTCTCCTTTTATCTGTCTATTTTGTGAGAAAAGGCTGAGAGAGTGAGAGGAGATCGTAGTCATGTTTACAAATAACTGAAGGATGGGTGTCAAGAAAAGGAGGCCAGTCTCTTTTGCACGGTGACCTGTGATAGGAAAAGGGGCAAGAGACACAAACTCCAAGATGGGACACTGAAACTCAATTTGAGGAGAAACTTCTTTACTGTGAGGATGGTGGAGCACTGGAACAGGCTGTCCAGAGGGGCTGTGAAGTCTCCTCTAGACAGTAGCAAATCTTGCTAGGACATGTTCATGTGTGACCTGCCCTAGGTGATCCTGCATTGCCAGGGGATTGGACTTTCCAGAGGTCACTTCCCATCCCTACTAACCTATGATTCAAGGAATTTTGATTTGAGGGATGTGGGAATTGCTATACCTGAAACTAGTTTATGAATATTTTAATTCTGGTTTTATGCTAGCATATGGGCAGGATGGTTGTCTGATGCTACTGGAGCATAATTACCCAGTGTTAAAGTTCATGCTTTGGCTTTATATATTAAAATCAAAGCAAAAGAAGTAATTTGACCTGTATAAAAAGAGGAGCACTTCGTGTTTGTTTAACATGGGGAATTTAGCTTTTGTTTTTGAAGAGAACTCTCTAGGCTGCATAATCCTGGATGAAGGTTGGTCAGGTTTGAGTAGAAGCTTTTTACTTCTGACTTTTGGACAGCACTTCACTGGTGGTTTGTGATAGTGAGCTTTTACTTTTTATACTGCCTTTATTATTCTAATGGCAATGTAACAGTAATTTCAGAATGGAAAAAAAAGTATCAAACTAGGGCTTCTATGAAATGACTCAATGTTGGGTACGAATGAGGGTGGTGCTTTTATTCTTGTGGTTTTTGTTTTTTGTTTTTTTAAAACAGTTTTCCTCTGAAGGTGATTCATTCTGACTAAAAATACCAGTTGACATTCAAATGAAGAGCCTTACTCTTTTTTACTTACTCTGTTTTGAAGGTGTGGAGATCTGCATTGCTACACCAGGTCGCTTAATTGACTTCCTTGAGGCAGGAAAGACCAACCTCCGTCGGTGTACATACCTGGTGCTGGATGAAGCAGACAGGATGTTGGACATGGGATTTGAACCCCAAATTCGTAAAATAGTTGACCAGATCAGGGTGCGTGAACCTTGTAAGAGTACAGTTTCCTTTGCTTTCTCATTCACAGTCCAGTACCTTAAAAAAAAAATCCATTCTCCCTTTTTCTCAGCCTGACAGACAGACTCTGATGTGGAGTGCCACATGGCCAAAGGAAGTGCGCCAGCTTGCTGAGGACTTCCTGCAGGACTATGTTCAGATTAACGTGGGGAACTTGGAGCTGAGTGCCAACCACAATATCCTGCAGATAGTGGACGTATGCATGGAAAGTGAGAAAGACCATAAGTAAGCCAGGTTTTCTGCCATTTCACTTTTTTAAACTGTTATAAGCTGTATAAGATTTCTAGACAGTGGAGTGACTTGTGGTGTTATTTAACTTTGGAGGCTTAAAAAAACGAGTCTTATAGTGACCTCATCCATTGTGTGTAGTCTAACCATACCATTACATAACAGACCTGAATTGCCTGTGGTACTGTCTTATGTGAATGTGTGGTTTATGTGATACCAGTGTCAGTTGAGAGGGTGCTTCTGTAGGTTTTTCTGTGTGGATTTACATCTTGTCTCTCATGTTTGTTTTAGACTTATACAACTGATGGAGGAAATCATGGCAGAAAAGGAAAACAAGACCATCATCTTTGTGGAGACAAAGAGGCGATGTGATGATCTCACTCGAAGGATGCGCAGAGATGGGTGATTAGCTATCCCCTCCCCTTGTTTCTAGTGGGAAACAGAACTCATAGGCAAAAGCAGTAAGGTTTAAATTAAATGCTCATGGTGCTGTTGCTGGGAACAACACCATTCTTTTTTTGCCTGAATGCAGTCTGCTTCCCAGAAGATGCCAGTCCAGCAGAGCATTAGTGCAAGAGAGTATTTTTGAGTTCTGCAGTTCTTTGTGTGTCAAAATATCAATATGCTTATTGGGCCTATATCAATATTGCAAATGTGATTTGGCTTAGATGGTTGTCTAGGTAGTTTAACATCCAAGAAACAAACCAGTATACATGCTAGGTAGATAAAGGCCAGAGGAGGACATGGAACAAAATCTTTCTCAAGTCTTTTTATTTTTGGTATTTCAGTAAAGGCAAATAAAGCTGTTTCTTGCCTTTAATGTATGTGCTTTTCTGTCTGTACTAATGTGCATTTCTGTTTGGCAGTTGGCCAGCTATGTGTATCCATGGAGACAAGAGCCAGCCAGAGAGAGATTGGGTGCTTAATGGTGAGTCCATCTGAGGAGAGAATAAACTTGGGCTGCTGTACCTAATTTACTGAGATATGTTTTTCTCTATTTTTTTTTGATTTTTGTGTCTATATTCAGTAGATACATTTCTGAATAACTTGCTTTGTCTTGGTACTGTTAATTTCAGTTCTAGGCATTTGTTGGGGTCTTTTTTTGATTTTTATGTTGGTGTTTTGTTGGGGCTTTTTTTGATGTTTGTTTTTTGTGGGGGGTGGGTTTTTTTGTGTGGATTTTGGTTTGATGTTTTTTTTTGTGTGTGTGTGTTGGGCTATTTTTTTTTTCCTGTGACAAAAATACAGTGAGAATATTGCTTAACCTAGAGAATTAGATGTTGAAAAATAGCTGACATATTATCCTGACTTGTTGGGGTTTCTGACCCATCTTACCTGGATTCTGGAAAATCAGAATTCAGTGTAAATCAAGTTCACATAACTTTCTGAAAAAGTCTTACTTCATAGCATGCTTTGTTTTACAGAGTTTCGTTCCGGAAAGGCTCCTATCCTCATTGCTACCGACGTTGCATCTCGTGGGCTAGGTTTGTACACATAGACCAATCTTGCCAACTGCTGCATATATTTCTCTTTGGACTGAAATATGTTTTCTTTTTGTTTCTTTTTAAAAAAAAAAATTCAAAAGCGTGATTTTCCCCCACATGTGAAATACATTTTTTAACATTAATCTTTTTTTTTTCTTTCATATTCAAAGTCTCTTCCTGCTCCTAATGAACAGGCTTTGGTCTGCAGCAAGGCCTAGGCATGACCATTCGATCGCCAAGAGGGAGAAGAGATGTCCAATTATGCAACCCAACCCTTCCACCACACTCACTTCTTCCCCAAATCCAGCTTTTGTTGCTGGATGATAGGGATGGATTGCTCTCAGTTCAGAGCCTGTCAGATAAAGTTCCAAGTAGCAAGTTGTGGGAGAGCATTTCAACAACAAATAGCTAATATTCTCCCCATATGACACACCACAGATTTGAACATACCAAGCCCAGTGTACATGCATGTTTACCCCACAGATGTGTTCACATCTGAGAAAGCACTGCCTCAGATCTTTGCTCTTGACATGTAACCTTCCCTCCTCTGTGTTCCTTCTAGGCAGGACCACTGAGATTATATCTGACCTTTAACATCGTGTTACCCAAAGGTGCAGTTGAATCAGAATCACACAACCCGTTTCTAGTGGTATGAGAATGATCTGTCTGGATGCACCAGTTGTGCCCCCTTTCTTAATAAGCATGTTTGTTTTGTAAAGCACTGTGTGCTAAGTCCAGTGCTTGTACATCTGCCCACTCAAGAAGAGGAGCATGGCCTCCAAAGTGCTCTGAGATAAGTAACAGACTGTAAATACTCTGCCATCCCTAAGTCTGGTAGAAGATAAATTACAGTGTGTCATTATACTACATTTTAGTCAAAATTACTGCAAATGAGTGCAGAGAGATCTCTAGTTAGTTAAAGATCTCAGTTACCTCATCTCTGGTTTTTAATCTGCTGAAAGGGTGGCTGTGCTGTGCATCATATGGTCAATGCAATACAGGCAGACCATTACCAGACTTGGCAGACTTTGTTCACACAACCTTCACCCCTCCTTCCCCTCCCCCCTCAAAAAAATGTCCAACACTTCCTCAGAGAGGTGATTATATGGACTTCAGTCTCTGCCCTCTAGGGTCATGTCTGGACCTGTGCAGTTAGAACTTGGGCCTGTTGGGAGAAGGGACTGAGGCCTGAAACCAGTTTGTATGAAAGAGCTGCTTTATCTAGCAGCATTTTTTAAACAGGCTTGCTATGTGCTGGTAGCTTCTTTGTGCATCTTGCCTAGACATTTAAAACAGCCTCAACCCCCTCCAAAAAAAAAAAAAGCCCATCCCAAAACTACTCAATTGGATAACACTTCAGAAAAAGAGTCTCCCCACTTCCCATCCTCCACTTCACCTGAGCGAAGGGGGAAAGGTACCAGAGTCTGTTTCTTGTTACTGAACAACATCTCTGCTTGTTTTGGGGCCCTGAGTTTGCTGCTTCTTAAAATAAGTCACTTAACTGGCAAACTTCTGGACGACTTCCTCCAAGATCCTGGAAGGTGAAGGCTTCTACCTAAATAACATAAAACAGGGGCGCGCGCCTTTTGGCTGAGTCACCAGGGCTTTCCCTCTTCCTAATGGAACATTGGTTTCAAAAAAGCTTCCAGGTAAGTTCTCAGTCCCCTAATGACTTCTTTGTGATAATTCCCTGGAGTGAGGTCCTCTCTCTACAGTGACTTCTTTTTTTTGGTTCAGTCTATTAAACTGAAAGCATTGAATTTGTTTTGTTTTGTTTTCTTTAACAGAAGCTTTGATATGAGCTGCAGATCATTCTCAGTGCAGGGATGGGGACACATCTGCATTGATGGTCTAAACAGCTCTCTAGGCTAGCCTGTTTGCTAGTTTCTATCCCTCTCAGTAAATAACTGAAGACTGTCTGTGCCATAGGGTATCCTGATTGTCTGACAAAGGGAATGTTTCCCAGGTAGCAGTCAAAAGTGATTGACAAGTTTCAATTCTTGATCCTGCTGTTACCTTCTAAAAGTGCAGGAAGATAAGGAGCGCACAAACGCTTTGGAGCATGCTAGACTGGAGGAGCCTCCAGTACAAGAGTTGGGTCTTGTACTTGCTCTGGTCTTACCTTCAGCAAGCTGCGTTCTTTACCAGGACCACTTCCTAGTCTGGAAAACACCCTTGCATTTCCCTCTTCTGGCCTTCCCATTCTTCCCATTTCTTCCCAATCAAGTCAGTTCTGTCTGTGTTGGTAGCCACAATTCCCTGTGCTTTCTGCCAGGAAAGCACGTCCTTGTTTCTTCTCTGGTAATTCAAGTCACTTTGCTACTGATGGATGTGCAAAAACGGGACTGACTGAGGATCATGTAGCCTGCAGCTTGTCAGACTAGTTACACCCTGGCTGTGAAGATGCGATCTGTCGCGCACACTCCTTTCTTTACTTCACTCTTCCTTTTTAAAAAACCCTGTTGCATCAAGGACCCTAGCTGGAGACTCGCGCAGCCCCCTGTGAAACCTGCCTTCTCACTCCCTTTTTTTGGTGTGATTCAGGACTTTGGAGTCAGCAAAGACTGAGGAGCCCCCCCCTTTGCTGTAATAAGAAACAGACGTAAAGTCCCCCCTCTTGTCACTACAACTCTCTCGTTTTTACTTTTCCTACAACCCCTTTGAAATTGATGCAGTCTGGGCAATAGATGCAGTCTGACCCTTTGGATGTAATTTTTGTATCTTCATTTTTTTGACAATTGCCCCTGAGAACCCTGAATAGGGGACAAAAAGTGTTGGAGGACCTGAAACTTTTACCTGAGCCCAGGTTCTCCGGCGCTTCACAACCAAATGGGGCTACAGAGAAGCGTCTAAGCCAGTTCACAGAGCGAGCGTGTGTGGGGACTTCTCGCTGCCACGGACCCTTGATGCATGCTCCCCGCGCTCCAGTGGTCCCGTGTCAGAGGGCGGAGTTTTCGAAAGGAGGCCGCCAAAAATAAAAGGCAAAGAGACGGGATCGGCTGCAGCGGTTTCCCACAGGAGGAGGGAGTGTGCATCGGTCTGGTAACAAACAGAGAATGTTTCTCTCTTTAAAAACAAACGAAAAAAGAAAGGAAATCACAAAAATCTGTGTTTTATCTTGGATATTTTCAGAATATTCTTCGTAAAATGCAGATTTTTAATTATTTTTTTTGTTTGGTTTTTGTTGTGTTTTGGGTTTTTTTTTTTTGGTTCTGTTTTTAATGAGCTGTTAGGGCACTTGGCTGTAATACCATGCTTTAAAAAACATGTTTTATACTATAGTAAATAGGTGGGTTTGGTACTTGAGGTGCTTTCACCGAAGCGTTACACTAACATTTACCGTGTTTCGTCCCGCAAGTTTACACAGTCTGTCTTGCCATATAGCATCAGTTCTGCTCTCCTAACCCCCAGTAATGTTTGTGCATCCAATTTGATTCCCATTATTTGCTGCTTCTGTCTGATGCTGGAAGTAGAGAATTGGTAATGGAATTCAGGATTGTCCAAATTAGGAAAGCTTGCCAGAACTGGATGGAGCAGCTTGGTGAGATGTTAGTGCAATGCGTTCTGGTGATAACTACAAAGCTGAGTTAAAATACTCTGAATATTTTTTAATGAGTTGGCTGAGTAAATTAGTAAACTAATTGGAGTGTCTTAAGCTTTAGGCTAGAGAAGGTAAATCACTGTATTTTGTTAGGACTGTAAAAGTTAATGTTTTTAAGATTGCCTTTTATTTCATGTTACGGAGTGGAAGGTAAGTGATCTCATTAACGTTATTATTTGTTAGACTTCTCCCAACAGAGTAAAAGCTCTACTGTGGCAGTTCTGCCCATCATCCACCCCAGTTTGCTCTGAGAGTGACATTTTCATTTCACGGATTGTGATATTTTTTTTCTTTTTAATCAAAAAATGAATATGAAATTCAGTTGGCTTATTCATGAACGTCGGTGTCTTTGACACAGGAAGACACAGAAGTGCATTCTGGGGAGGATGAGTTTGAGCACAGGGCAAAACTGCTTTCAAATTACCACTTTTTCAAGACACAGATCTTTGTTCCTGATGCTCGTGAATTTAAGTCTTCTTCTCTCTTGGGATGAGTCTGTTTTGGTTTTATTCCATGCAATTACTAACTTTGTTGCTTTTTTTTTTTTTCTTATTACTGTCACCTGCATTCGTGCTCCCCACCTTTCGTTGGCACGTCCTCCCTTCTTCTCCCCTTTCCTCAACCCTACCCCTTCACTGTGCTTTGCACCTGGGCACTTCACAAGACGTGGAAGATGTTAAATTTGTGATAAACTACGACTACCCGAACAGCTCTGAAGATTATGTGCACCGTATTGGCCGTACCGCACGTAGTACCAACAAAGGTACTGCCTACACCTTCTTCACACCAGGAAACCTGAAACAAGCCAGGGAGCTTATCAAAGTGTTGGAGGAAGCCAATCAAGCCATCAATCCAAAGCTGATGCAGCTTGTCGACCACAGAGGAGGCGGAGGTGGTGGTGGAGGTAAAGGCACATGGGAAAAGGGCTATACAGGGCATAGGTTCCCCATTTTGACAGAGGGAAGATTAAAAGTAGGTAGGGAAGTAATCAGTCTAAAGTAACAGATCAGTGATAAAGCTGTTCTATACTCCAGGTCCCAACATATTACATAGATGTAGTATTTGTGCCCAACTCGGTGTACAATGTCTTGTTATTACTTCTGTTTCTCTTGGTAAGTTCCTCACAGAACTAACTCCATTTGAATAAATTGATTTCCTTCAGCTCCTACCTAGGCACAGGCAACGGTATGTGCGTGTATGCACATGGAAAATTGAAATCAGTAAAGGGATACACCAACTTTACCTTCAGGGACTGAAACTATTTTCCTCTTATTCTTAGAAAGAATAAGTTTCCTTATATTTCCAAGTTAGTCCTGAATTTGTGCTGTTTCTTTGTCTCCAAGCACATGCATTAAGAACCCCTTTTGAACCTTGAACAGAATGAGGAGGCGTAGGCACAGCTGTGCAGGGAAGTTACAATCAGTCAAAAGAATTTGCTCCTTGTGGGCAAAATTGTGGATGTAGAAGGGGAGAAAGGGTGGTGTAACTGTACCAGAGTTCATTGTTTAAGACTTGTTCATGGTACTAAATCTCAATATATCCATCGCCAGGAGGCCGTTCTCGTTACCGAACGAGCAGTTCAGTAAACAACCCTAACCTGATGTACCAGGAGGAGTGTGACAGGAGGCTCCGGGGAGTGAAAGAGGGCCGGAGAGACTCAGGTGGCTTCAGAGACCGTGAGCGTGGTGACAGTTTTGCCAACGGAGCCAACAAGACCTATGGCAGTGCCTACGGGAGCCCAAATTCTGCTTTTGGGGCAGCACAGAGCCAGTATGGTTATGCTCAAGGGAGCTATGGAGCAGCTGCCTATGGCACGAGTGGCTATGGCACTGCAGAGTACAGTGCTAGTGGCTATGGTGCCAGCACCACAGCTGTCACCGCTGGGAGAACCTCACAGAGCACTACCCAACAGCAGTATGCAGGGATGGTTGGGCGCTCGGGCCAGCAGCCACAGCCGCTCATGTCACAACAGTTTCCGCAGCCCCCTGCCGCTAATGTGATGGGCTACATGGGACAGACTGCCACCTACCAGTACCCACCCCCTCCCCCGCCCCCTCCCCCCACACGCAAATGAGACCCCATCCACTGGTGACCAGTGTAGACTTGCATTTAAAGGAACCTTTTATTTCTCTTCTTTTCCATTGTGGTGTCTCTCATGCAGATTAGACTTAGAATTCACCATTTAAATCCCTCAAGCCCATAAAATGACCCCTAGTCCACTTCACTGACCCTGTTTTCTTCTTTCTTTTTTTTTTTTTTTTTTTAAAGAGATATATATAGTTGACTGGAAACTTTATTATTTTTTTTTGTCTTGCATGTTGAGGAAATTGGAAATCTTAATTTCTCTAAAAGAAAAGGGTATATAAGGCAGATAGGTCCCAGCTTGATCATCTTGGTGTCTAAGGTTTGTGTGAACGCTTGATTTTGAGAAGAGGAACTTTCTGTTCTGTAACACGTTAACTTAATTTCAGGAAGTATCAAGAGAGGTGAGAAGCCTTGGGGAGCCAAAAAACACTTCATTCAAAATGATAAATGCAAGGGAGCAAAGCTCACATCTCCAAATCTTAATTGTTTTCGGGTTTGGTTTTGTTTTTTTAGTAGCTCACTATTATTGTAATCTATCGTAGGTGACTTTCTATAGGAAAACTCTGCTTATCTGCCTGGGCTGGGTGGTGTCCAGAGTAAACACCCCAAGTACATTTTGCAGTTCCATCCTCAGGTACCCATAGCAGCCTGCAATAAGGAGGTTGGGATTAAAACCCCAGTGTTGAGACCAAACCTGCCTTGGACTCGTTACCTGAAAACCAGATAGTCAGTGTAGGTACCACTGCTGTAATGTTCAGCCGAATCAGTTCTCCTCCAGTTGTTACATTGCAGCATCTCAGACACGTGGAGCCCGGTTGTACTTCAGTTAGTTTCTGCTCTCAAATTGTGTTTATTGAGAGAGGTTTGATTTGAGAGCCCAGAAACTAAACAGAACTGAGATGATGAATGGCAGATCTCATTCTTCTGCCCTTCATGAACAAACTACCTTTTGCTGTGGGGAATGTTCTGAGTGCCACTACGCCGAATAAAATGTGACAGAGTTTTCCACACTTCAATTTAAGAGGTTTGTTTAGGGTGGGGTGGGGGGGAGGGCACATGGAGGAAGGGAAGAGAAGGAGATTACCTGGAATCTCCTTTTCATGAGGTAAGGTGAGCTGGTTAGTGTATCTTGATTCTGAACCTTTATTTCTTTTGTACTTTGACTATTGCTTTTCCTGGCTTTTTGAGTGCGTTTCCCTGCTCCATTGGTCTCTTTGAGCAGAGCTCTTGCAGGTAGGTAGCATTTTAGAGAAATGTTAGAGAAGAGTGAAATTTTAGTAAATACATAAATAAAACTTGTTTATTTTACAGGCTGAGGTGGGGGTTTGGGGGAGTTCCCCTTTAGTAATGCATGTTGTTGACTCGTTATTTCTAATACCAGACGGTTCAGAGACAGTAGATGATAACAGGAGTTGGCTGTTCTTGATCTGATACTGTGCCAAAGGACTGGATACATCACCTGGTTTGTGAGATTTCATCTTTACATTATGAGAGTGCAGAGTTTGGGTTGTTGGTTTTTTGGTGGTTGTTTTTTTTTTTTCCAGTTGGTGTTCTTGCATATGGACGAACAAGGCAGCCCACTCTCCTCTAGCAGAGTGGAACTTCTTACAGCCCAGGAAAAGAGCTTGCTTATACAGAAATTACTTGGTACAAAATGTAATTTCTTCCCAGAGTAAAATTTTGGGGGATGAGTATGCTTTTTTTTTTTTTGTTTGGTTGGTTTGGGTTTGTTTGTTTTTTTTATTTTTATTATTTTTTCAATGCCATACACAGGTAAAGTTTGCTGGCACAGAGGCCACAGGGAGACATCTTCCAGAACCTTGGTTCCCTCATCCAATCTTTTAATTCCAGTGCTTGGGCAGGAACTTCTCTTGCCTATGTTAAATGAAAGCCAGAAACATTTAGTTTGTCCAGGCACTGACTGACTTGTCTTTGGCCTCCCTCACAAGCCAATGTAAAGTTTGTTTGGTTTCTTTTTTCTTGAAAGAGTAGATTTGCAAGTTCAACACAGAAATGTGTATGAGGGGTGTAGGAGTAGAATGTCCCACTGACTGGCTTTAAAAAGAGTCTCTGGACCGCTCAAGCTGCCTTATAGTCTGCTGTAGCTTTCACTTCCTTTGAGGGACACACAGCACAACTTGTGCACGTGTAAATGTCTATGCCAAGTCTTGCAGTGCTTTATTGCTCTTGAGGTTGAAGTCAGCTGAAGTCCAAGGTCTCAGTTCAGAGTGGTAACCAAACTGTTGAATGCATAAATGCACCATGGCATGTGCTGCCCCTGTCCCACCGGGTGGTTGCTGCTCTGTCTATCCACCAGCTGCTGGACCCTTGTGGTAAAGCATTAGCACCTTGTGTTGTTTGCACTGTTTTCAATCTGTACAAGTTTTGTGGGAGTGTCAGATGAGTTGGGTGTCTCCTCCCCTCCCACTTGCTGAAGCAATTTACCATTTGGATTTCTCTGAACAATGGAAGGGTTAGTGGCTTTGTGTGGGATCAGCATCTTGTTTCACACACCTGCTGGTCTCTGAGCACATTCCTGTTGTATTAATGAAGACTTGAATTGAGAGATGCATAGATCTGTGGTGTTCAGACACAGGATACTAAGAGCTATGTTACTATTCTTAGTTTGTAAATTGTCCTTTTGATACCATCTTGTTTTCTTTTGTAGGTATAAATAAAAACACTGTTGTCAATAAATCGTGAACTTTGTCTTTATTTTTAGAGTGTAAAGCTATCTTTGACCCTGTTCTTCCCAGTTCTTAAAGTCAGATTAAAGGAGTTGGAAACGTTTGTTGGCCATGCTCTGAATTGTGCTTGAAATGGTCCCCACTTGTAGAACATGAGGAACCATCACTGGAAGTGGAAGAATGTCACTTTTACAGGACCTGACCAGACTGAGGGTCAGGCAGTTAACTTTCAGGAGGATGTTACCTCAGAGAGACTTAGAGTAAGAGTTTATAGCATCTTCTGTGTCAGAAGTGACCACATGTGAAATGGGTCAGTGGTCTTTGTGTTACCAGGTGTAGTAATGCCACATTACAATAGGCACTTGTTACAGGACTGAAGGTAGTGACTAGTTCCCCTACACTCCTTGTGCTGCTTGAGGGTCAAAGTAGAGGTGTGTTTTGGAGGTAGATGCTGGGAAGAGCCAGGAGAGATTAATTTGAACTACTTCAGTGTTGGCCAGCACTACTTACTAGCACCAAATTCAAGTAAGGGGAAAAAATAATTGAGGGCAAGTCTTATCTGGATGAGAAGCTATCAGCCTTCCAGGCATCGCTGCCTCGTAGCACTGGAGTAAAACTTTGCTGTGCCATTCATTAGTCAAAAAGGGCCAGGAGAGGAAAGCTGTGATCTTCAGAGCTTCTTTTACAGAGTACCTTGTGTTGTCTGTGAAAATGTCTTCAAACAGGCATGGGAAGACTTAGCTTCTTTCCTTTTAGAACTGCAAAGAGAAAGATAAGATAATGAAGGAACTCTGCAGAATTCAACTGTTTCTGCAGGTTTTTTTTAATTTTCTCTTGCTGTTCAGAGTGCTGGACTGGGGGTTGTCAGATCTGCAAACAGCAGTGGGGTGATGACTGTTGAATAGACTCTGGGCATCCTTCATGTGCTACTCTAGTAGGAGTAGAGCTGTGCTGGCTTCAGGTAGCACAAATGCTCATCCTCAGCTGTGACTGCTAGCAGGTCCAGAAAGTCCTGTGTGCTCAGAAGGGAGCATCTAGGACAAGTAAGGGTGAAATTAAGGAATCAGAATGATAGGAGATGGCCACTACAAAATTCTGAGGGTGGAAACTACAACCTACTTATGCTAAAGGAAAAGGTGCTTGTTTCCTCTTCCGTGGTTACTCTTTTCATGTGCAGATCCTCTTAATCCAGTTCTGCTGCAGTATGGCGTCTCACATTCTATCCCCACTGCTTTCCCTTGCCTGGATTGTCACCAGGCCTCTCCAAATTTGCCTCATCTCATCTGGAAGCTGTGACTGAGGAGGCCTTTTTGGGACTACCAGAGGTCCATAGGCTGGGATGAGGTGACTGGGTGGTGATAAATGGTGTGGGATCCATCTCTCCGCTTACTACTGGTCGTATGCTGTGGGGGTGGGTACTGTGCCAGCAGTGCTCAATGGCTTTGGTGCCAGAGGGAAGAGCAGAGTACAACCTTGGTGATTTGCTGATGCTGCACAATGGAGGGGAGCAGCTGATAACAGCAGACGGGGTCAGAGAATGGCAGGCTGGAGACGTGGGCTGGCAGAGCTCTTGCCCGGGGGATGGAGCAGCCCTCAGCCCAGCTGGAAAGCAGCTTGGCTGAAAAGGCCCTGAACCACTAAGGTGAACATGAGCTACTGATGTGCTTTTGTGGCAGAGAACGCAAGCAGCCCCCTGAGCTGCATCAGCAGTAGGTTGAGGGAGGTGGTCTGTTCTCAGCTTTTGTGAGGCCACAGCTGGAATGAAGGGTCCATCTCTGGACTCAGTACAAGAGACGGGGACATGCTGGACCAAGTCCAGAAAGACCGTGAGTATGGTTAAGGGACTAGACTGCAGGCTGAGAAGGATCTTACCCATGTGGATAAATGTCTGATAGGAGGAGTAAAGGAGATAGACCCACACTGCTTAGCAGTGCTCAGTGTGTGGGCGAGGGGCGATGAGAAATTCCACTTAAACATGAAGAATTGTTTACACTGAAGGTGGTCAGACACTGGTGCAGGTTGCCCAGGAGAGGCAGTGGTACCTCGATCCTGGAGATACTCAAAGCCTGGCTGGGCAGGACCTTCAACAAGGTGCTGTAGGTGATTCTGCTGTGAGCAGGTGGATGAATTAGGTGATGCCGCTGCTTGCTCACAGCCTCAGCCACTCTGTGAAATACAAGCTGTTGGGAGCTGAAAGCTTCCTCGGAATATCTTTCAGGTCGTTGTGTTAAACAGAAAGGATCTCATCTGGTTATAAAAACAAGATAAAGAGAAGTTGCGTCCTATAAAAATCCCTTCATGCTACTTTGGAATCGGCTCCGAAGCCAATTAAATAGAATTCTTTATGTAACACATCTCTGCTTTCTTTGGTGCTGCCCTTTTGTCCAAGCCCTTCAGAGTTAGAAATGTTTTGAAAAGATGGTTGTTGCTTGGGTTTTGTTTTTTTTTTTTTTTTTTTTAAGCATATGCAAGAGGTGCAACCTGCTTTAATATTGGTGGGTTTCGTAAATGACTGCAAAGCATTTGCATGTCTTCAGGCACCTTTTCCTCTCCTGTGATCCAGAACAATTGTGTAAAAGAAAGAGGAAGAAGAAGTAAAAAAGAAAAACAAACAGAAAAGGCAAATCTCTTCCTGCTGTGATGTCCCAGGGACAAATGTATTTTTTGCCTGCCTGCTGTATCATCCAAATTTTGCAGCTCTAATGCTAGTGATGTGAGGCTGGAAGCCAGCCGCTGGCTTTCTCTCCCTTTTGTTCCACCTGCGACTACAAAGGGTGTGGATTTCTCACAAAACACAGAAGCATGCAGGATGCATGAATTGAGTGAAGCTAAAAGGGGAAATGGTTTTTGAAAAAAAGGAGAATTGACGTGGAGCACCTTGATGGCAGTTTTACAAAGTACTTTTCCGGCTACAAAAATGTTTTAATGACAGAAGGAAGTCTTAATCTGCCAAGGCCAGCCACCTGCTCGATGCTCCTGTCACCTCTCTGTCAGCATGAAGCTACCACAATCCCTCCCTCAGAACACCAAACACAGGCCATCACTGCTGCTTTTGGGAATGCAAAGAAAGAAGAACGTTGGAAAGAAGAAGTCTGCTCAGTTAGATTTCATCAAACTCCATTCACGGAATGACAGAATGTCAGGGGCTGGAAGGGACCTTGAAAGATCATCTAGTCCAGCCCCCATGCAGAGCAGGATCACCTACACCAGATCACACAGGAATGCATCCATGCAGGTTTTGAGTATCTCCAGAGAGGGAGACTCCACACCCGCCCTGGGCAGCCTGTTCCAGTGTTCTGTCACCCTCACAGTGAAAAAATGCCTCCTTATGTTTATGTGAAACTTCCTGTGCCTCAGCTTCCACTCACTGCCCCTTGTCCTGACCCATCTTGAGCAGAAAAGTGTTGTAAAGCATGCTTCAGCCTCAGAAACCATAGCATGTTCTACCACCTTTTATGCCCTCCATACTTGTTAGCTCTGGTACATAGTCATTTACCACAGTATTGAAGTGGAAGTGGCATCTGATTTTGGGAAGCAGGAGAAAGGGTGCCTTGTCCGTGCAGGCACCCATCTTACAGTCGGTTCTTGAGAATGTTATGTCCTTTCCATCAAAAGAAAAAGGAGGCTTAATAATACCTCCATATGTCTGCAGTTGCTTTCTCAGGTACATTGTCTGCCTACAGCTATTTTTTTCCCCACTCAAAAGGGATTTTTTTGTGTGATTCATACTCTTTCAAAATGTATGTAGAACTGATTATACCTCAGTCATTCACTTCCCAAGGTGAGGTTAAGCCTGGCTCTGCACATACAGAACTGTGTGAGCAGAAGTGCCCCAGTGCATTCAGCAGATTAATTTCTGAAACTGGACTTGAGGTAGACAGTAAAGCCATAGAAAGATGATGAATGCATGGCAAGCTGCAGCTCCATCATGCTTTACAAGAACGCCAGATGAGCATTTCAGATTTATACCAGCCTATCTACCTACCTTTGGTAACATAAAGGTAGAAGAAATCGCAGTAGAAGATGGTTTGTACCACCCCAGAAACCACAGCAATCTGGTCGTAGAAATTCTCTGTGTGGTAGCGCCAGACCCAGTTGGCAATGTAGAGAGCGCGGTAGAGGCCCAGGAAGAAAAGGTAGTGTGTGGTGATGGTCTCTGCTTCCCCTGTCTTGCTGATCATGAAGAGCTGAGGAAGGATAGCCACGGACTCCAGGTAGATGGAGAAGGTCCAGAGTATCTGTGAGATGCAAAATGAAAGCAGTGGAGAGTCTTGGCACTGGTTAACATGCATTAAGACCCAAAGCTTTTCATCTGGCAGAGCACCTGTGGTGTGGGCAGAGTAAAGAGTGCTGGTGGAGTTGAAGAAAACGCACTGGGAGCGAGAGGAGACGGTGCTGAGCTGCTGTGTGGATGGTATGGCCCTCGAGGCCTGCCAGCCCGGCCTTTCCTTCTGGCTTTTGCAGGTAAAACCCTCAACTGCTCCATGTGCTGCTCACTCTGCCGCCAGGCTGCTGCTTCCTCTCCTCTGCCTGTTCCTGTCTCAGGTTTTCCTTACCTCCAAGGGAGTGAAGCTGTGGTTCTCCAGAAATGAGAGGCCTGTGACAGGGACCAGCAGGAACTCGAGGCGGAAGGAGTCGTTCTCGCTGTCGAATGTCTTCCGGAATCTCAGGTAGATCATGTACACAGTGACATAGGCACATAGCAGAAAAACGACCTGGGAGAGGGAAGGGAGGTGGTGAGACTTCACCTGCAGCTGCATCTTCTGTGCTCAAAGAGAGGGTGGCTTTGCCAAACCCAAGACTTCTTAACCCGGCTTTGGTGGGGCCAGGCCAGAGCAAGATAGTGGTGAATGCTTTTTCTGCACTGCCCTGTGGATTGATTTCAGCTGCAGGTAATCTGGTGCTCAATTAAAGATTGTCTCACAATGAGGGCTACACTTGTCTGAGCCCTCTGGAGAGAGCTCTGTGTGAGGAAGTTGGCTTGGTGACAGCTGTTTGTTAGAGCTCCTGCTGTGCAAGGGCGTCTAGGCCTGCTTCATGGTGTCTTGTTCTGGTGGTGCTAAATGTGGTGGGTTCAGTTTGCTCACTGACTGTGGTTAGGGTCTGGGGTTTTTTTGGTCAGTGGAGGGTCAGTGACACCAAAGGAAGCATCTTTATCCAGCTGTCCTGGCTGAAAAACTGACTTGTTGACTGTACCCTCACCTCCCCAAGAAAACATCACAAGCTGAGGGGAACCTCTGCTTCTGCACTGCCCTCTCCTTACCTTCATCACAGTGTTATAGACAGAGATGAAGGTTGTGAACAGGTCCAGGTAGCGGGTTGTGAAGACGAGGGCGAAAAGAATCTGACTCTTCCCAGAGATACCTGCACGGCAGGGAGAAGAAAGGAAAGTAATGCAGATGAGAGGAGGGACCTTTAGGATGGTGGTTTGCTTTTATGCCTTCTTTGGGAGCAGTTGTGTGTTACATCATGAGCTAGGTCTGGCATGTAGGTGCTGTGTTAGCTCTAGACCTACCCCAGGACTGCCTGAAGGCTCTCAAATAAGGGACTATGTCAGCAGACTCCTGCTGATGCCCTTGAGTCCTACCTTGGGTCATTGGCACCAGTGCTCAGAGAGCACGTTCACTGCTTTGGCCAATTCAGACCTTACTGTCACCAAAACCCCTTTCTTTTCCCTTCCTTGCCCCCTTCATCTGCCCACCTTGCTGAGGGTTGTGTGTTGTGACATCTGCTGCATGATGGAAAAGCTGTGAGGTCAGGAACCAACCCATGGATGCTCATAGAGCTCAGTCACTGCTGACAAGAAGTCAGCTGCACCCATTTCTCTACCTGAGGTGACAGCCATCATGCTGCACCCTGGCCCCAAAGTCTGTTGGGATGAAAACCATGAACTCAGAGCAAAATCTTCCCATAGGAAGCTGCTGCCCTGATTTCCTCGTCCAGAGATGGGGCTGCCTCTGGTACCTACCCACTGACAGGACCTCTGACCCAAAGCAGCTATCTTTCCAGGTTGTTTGGTGCTGCCACAGCTGCTGCTCATTTTCCACCTCTCTTTGGCCTTGCTGCCCTCTCCCTTGCTACAGCAGCCTGAGACCAGTATGTGTCCAAGGTAGTGCGCCTTGCCACATCACATCCTTCCAATGCAGCCATCTCCTTCTGGCCAAGAAACTTTCCAGAGGAGGAGGATGACTTCCCTCAAGAAAGCCCACCAGAGAGGGCTGCCAGATTGTGTGGACTGTTGCTAGCCATTTTGGCCCCTTGTTTTGCCTGCACCCCTCATTGAGCCCTCCAAGAAGGGCTCCCCTCCTTGGTGGGAACACTCACCAGCACAGGACTTGGACTTAAGGATCTTCATCAGGAGGATGATGATGGCCAGCAAGTGGGAAAGGTCCCCCAGGATGCGGAAGATGTTCATGGTGCCAGGGGTGCTCCTTTAGGGCGAAGGCAGTGGAGTGCTTTCTGTGGGCAGGGAGGGCAAGGGTCGGGAGCTTTTTTCTCCCAAGCCTCCACCGAGCAAATGCTCTCCTCTGGCTCAACTTTCCTTTTGTCCTCAAGTACGGAGTCCTCTCTTCTGGCACAGCAAAGTTCAGACTCCTCTCCCTGCTGGTCGTGAGTGCCTTTCCCCTGCCAGGTGCTCAAGCTGGATGTTTCCCTTGCTTACGTTTTCCCCAAGGTGTATTTTCTCTCTCTTCCCTGTCCCAGGGCCTTCCTGTCTCTGCTGCAGGCTGAAAGCTGGGGATGTCCCTTGGAGAGCTTCGGGCTAAGCCTGCTGAGCAGCACTGGGTGACGGTGACGTGGCTCCAGGCTGGCCGGGGAGGAGAGAGAGGAGGAGGCAGAGGCGGGAATAGCTGCGCTTTTCCCCCCTTTTTCTTTTTTTTTTCCTTCCCCTTTTTGCTTCCCTAACTTGTCTCAAGTTACATGCGGAAGTGTCGTGAAAGGGGAAAAGGCAGAGGGAAGGGAATCCGCATCCTCCGGCTTTGGGGATGCACCGTCCTGAGAGGGCTTTCCCAGACGTTTCCTCTGGGTGCCTTAATCTCTGTCCTGCTCCCAACTGGCAGCCGCCTGCCCTCTGCCTTTCCCATCCCCATCCTGGCTCCAGTGACACCTTTTCAGCGCTCCACCTTGTCTCCCACAGCAAACGATGAAGAGGGAAGAGATCTGGATGACTGTGTAGCTGCAGCTGTATGTCACACCTCACTTCCACAGCAGGCCATGTGCCACATTCCCTAGTGGCCTCCCCAGCAGGCATCCATGCCTTCGGGTGTCCACCCTGCAGCGCTGTGAATGCCACAGCCCAGCCCTGAAGGGAAGAAAAGGTCCTCCTAAGGGCTGGTTTGAAACAAACTCTGCTGAAGTGTCCCCCAACACAAGAAGGATATGGACCTGCTGGAGTGGGTCCAGAGAGAGGCCATGAAGATAACTGGAGAGCCAGAGCATCTCTCCTAAGACAACAGGCTGAGACAGTTGGGGCTGCTCAGCCTGGAGAAGAGAAGGCTCCAGGGAGACCTTATAGCTGAATCTCAGCATCTGAGGGGGACCTACAGGAAAGCTGGGGAGGGGCTGCTAAGAAGGGCTTGTAGAGATAGGACAAGGGGCAATGGTTTGAAACTAGAGCAGGATAGATTTAGGCTGGACATTAGGAGGAAGTTCTTTGCAATGAAGATAGAGAAATATTTTAACAAGCTGCCCAGAGATATGTTGGAAGCCACATCTCTGGAGGCATTCATGGTCAAAATAGATGGGGTCCTGAGCAGCCTGATCTAGTTGGAGATGTCCCTGCTCACTGCAAGGAGTTTGGGTGAGATGACCTTTGAGAGTCCCTTTCAACCCAATGCATTCTGTGATGATATTAATGCTGGATTCTTGCAAGTGGCTTGCAAAGAAAGACACATGTGTTGAGTGAAAGAAGCACACAGGTGCTGCTGCCTGTGCAGATTCAACAAGAAGCTTAAGTTTTCATTTACTCAAGAACAGCCCTGGGTGAGTAGTCTGGCCAGGATAAACCCTTGCAGCAGTAGGGGACCTCCACATCAAGACAGATATTCATTAGATATCAGATCTTCATTATTTAGTCACTAAGATAAAGTTGCTTTAATACAACCAAGTGGATGTTTAATATGCCCCCTTGTCCCCGAGCAAATCGCATCTGGCTGTGAGTCTAATCTGGTTATTCACGAATTGCCTGACCCTCCTTGCTTTTGACCTGTGGCTGGCTCTCCCTATTGCCCTCCCTGTCCTCAGCTGTCCCCTGCTGCCATCTACTTCGGGTGTCCCTCCATCCTTACAGGCTGGCTTGGAGCAACATCCTTAATGATTAAAGTGTAAAAATGCTATCCCTGGTGCTTCCTGAGAGGAATAACCAACTCTATTAGTAACACCAGATTCCTTTCTGAATATATTTGCATACATTTCCTCCCTGCCCATTAGGCTGACTGCTGTGTTTTCCCTCTGCTGCTCCAGCACCCGCTGCACCAGGCTTTTCCAGTCATGTTCCCAATTCAGGCTGGAAAACACCTGCTTGGGTCTGCAAAACCAGGGAGGGCCTGTCTGCCCTCAGACAGAGCAGCAAGGCAGAGGTTGATGCAGAGGAGAAGAGAAGGCTGGACCACAGGAGAGCATTGACAAAGGAGCAATGGGGTAGGGACCAGCCAAAACTGAGTTTCCAGCTGCCAGAGCAGAGTCACTCAAAGTTTCAGCAGGGCTCTGCAAGGCTGTGTGGGTGTTGGTGAAAGCCAAGTCCCAGCCTCAGTGACCCAGCAGGTCCCTGGTGTCCAAGGTGCTTTTGCAGGTGGGCAGAGAGTGGTTTGAACTATGGAATGGGGATGGGAAGTTTCAGAGAAAGGAGCATATTTAAGGTCATCTCTTCTGACAGACCCCCTTCAAAGTTCCTGGGGTGCAGTGTCTGGTATAGCCCCTGTCATTGTCTTGTCCCTCCACTCCCATTTGCAGCTTCTCATCCCACCTAGGACAGAATCTCCTGTGCAGGAGTAAGGTGATTTTAGGTGGCAAAGGTTTATTCTTTTCATCCTGCCTCTTCCCAAGCAGATCTGATAGCCTTCAAGCCACAGCTTTACCTTCTGCTGCAGCACTCAAACACAACAGCTGAGGTGGCCTTCAGAAAGGCTTCATGATAGCAGCCCAACTGAGCTCACCCAGATGGGACACGTGGTGAGGCTTGGGCCTCCCCATGGGACATCCCCGGCTGGCATGAAGGAGGCCCATGGGAAAGCTGCTGGGAGGGCAAGGGGCACCTGGACACTCTGAGGAGGAAAAACTGGCACACTAAGAGGGAGCAAGTAAAAATAAACCTTCCCTCCTCCCTCCCTGCCACAACACGAAACGCCTTGCACCGGGTGTCTCCCTGTCTCCCGAAATAATGCCGGGTGCTGGCACTGCACCACACGGTGATGCTCTCTCCATGCCTCCTGTCTCCATGGCGACCACAAGGAATGTCGCCAGGGTGACAGGGAAGTGAGCGAGCTGGGATTTGGCATGGGAATCGAGAATTTGGGGTTGTTGCATTTTTTTTTTCTTTCTTTCTTTCTTTTTTTTTGTTATTCCTCCCTTTAGTTCTATTTTTGCATTTCCCTCTCTGCCTCCACTGGCCTGGCAGGCTCCGCCCCACAGCTCCTGGGCCAGGCAGCAGCAGCTCCATCAAGGGCCTTTCCCCACTCCTGGCTGACTTGCAAGGTGATGGTGATGCCATGAAGAGTGAAGGATGTTTCCTTCTCACTGAAGTGTTTGTTTGCTGCCACCAGGAAGGCTTCTGAAGGTGCTCAGCTGGGAGTCCCTCCCCATCTCACAGAAACACAGAATTGCAGAACACTAGGGGTTGGAAGGGACCTCAAAAGATCGTTGAGTCCAACTGCCCTGCCAGGGCAGGATCACCTAGAACAGGTCACACAGGAATGCATCCAGGCAGGCTTTGAATGTCTCTGGAGAAGGAGGCTCCACAACCTCTCTGGGCAGTCTATTGCAGTGTTTTGTTGCCCTCATGGTGAGAAAGTTTTTTCTTTATGTTCACGTGGAACCTTCTGTGCTCCAGCTTGCACCCATTGCCCCTTGTCCTATCACTGGGCAGCTCTGAGAAGAGCCTGACACTCACTCTTCACATTTCTGCCTTGGGCTGTGGCTTAAGCCATATTCAGACACCTTAGGAGAGTGATCAGACCATGAAATTCATACCAGAGTGGTCCCAGAGAGGGAAGTGATTTGGCTTTCCCAGAGATAAACTGGGTAACACAGTGGGGTTCAGCATCTTGGGTCACCTCCATCTCTCACTACCTCTGCCCTTGGACCGGGACAGCTTGGCTGGAGCAGTCCTGGAGGACAGTCAGAGGAGGGTGAGAGAGGGAGCCTGGCAGATGCTAAGGGGTACAAAACTGTGTCTCACTTGCTCAAAATCAGACCTGCCCAGGGCAGAAAGGTCTTGAGGGCTTGTGCTGGCTTAGCTGGTGTAGCAGGGAAGTAGGACCATAGGTGGTCAAGCAGGGCCTGCTGTCATGGTGGTTGTGCTTGACTTCATCCCCAGGCAGGAGAGGTGTCAGGCAGCACTTGCACACTTTTCCAGGAGCTCCAGCATCCACCCCTCCAACCATTCCTTTATCCATTTCTCTGTTTTCTCCTCAATCCCTTCATCCACCTATCCATTCCTCTCTATCCATCCATTCATCCAAACATTCCTTCCTCTATCCCTCCATGCCTTTCCCTCCTTTCCTTTACCCATCTCTCCACCCTCCCATTGCTCTGTCCCTCCATCCCTCTGCCTCCCTCATCCCCACAGCAGCATCGGGAAAGGTTGGCGGCGTGGGGCTATTTTTGGGAGCGTCTCCCTAGCAACGGCTGCCACCACCGTCTGTGGTGGCTTTTCCATAGGTGCTAAAATATTCCACGCTTCTTATTAAAGACGGTGCTGGTGGAGACGGGCGGGGGCGGCGAGTGTGAGCCACCTCAGTACTGGGGCCAGTGGGCCTGGCACAGCCAGGGCATGGCACCTAGGGGGCACAAGGACAGTGGCAGGCTGGTGACATCCTCTATGCAACATCCCTGTGTCCTTCCCACTGGCCTTGGCTGTGCTGGCTGCCTCTTGGCTGCACCAGAGTGCTGCGTCGTGCACAAAGTGCAGCTGTTGATGCTCCTGCTGTCCAGGTGGAGGGAAACAAGATGTCTAGGGGGAGCTGGTGATGAGAAGCAAAAGGCAGACAGGTTGAAAACCCACCTAAAGTCAAGGAGGTTGCAGAGGTGCATGGATGCCTGGAGGATTCTCCCACCCTGTGTAGGAGCAAGATGTGCCAGCAGCACCTTCTTCCCTTTACTGCCCAGAAGAGAAGGGTCTGTCATGGTGCCAGGGGGCTGTTACACTGCCATGGAGCTTTTGTGCAGCTCCCAGCTGATAGCTTTTGGGAAGCAGCCTTATCTGCCCTAGGGTTAGGGCTTTGGGGAAAACAAGTCCCATTGTGAACCTCAACAAGGTCACCATAAGGACAATTGCAGAGGTGATGGAATAAGTGGACTGGCCCAGTTCTTCCTAGGTGCTGTGGCCGCCCAAGACATCCCATTTGAGCAGCGTGGAGCAGCTGTGGGCAGACCAGGGAGAGCTGGCTGGTGCAAAAGACTGATGCTTCTCATTTGCAGATGCTTCTCTGTGTGAAGAGCAGCTAAAAATACCCTCTGCTTCCCCTGGGGTGGCTTTGGCAGGTGAGAGCAGGCCATGCTTGCCACTGTGGTGCTCACTGATGCTGACGAGGGACAGCAGCTCTCGCAGCATGTTATGAGAGGGAGCAGCCCATCAGCCAGGGATCTGGGGATGATTTTGGGAGGGACAATTGCAATTGTTGCAGGACTGGGACCCATTCAAAGAGTGGATTTTAACCTTTTTTAAAATTTCCAGCACAGACCTTAACCCTAAGTACAGCAGATAAGACACTGAGATGGGAACAATAACCTTGCACTCCATCAGCCTGGTGTGGGGCTGTCCCCAGAAGTCCATGTCCACAGCTGCTGCCTGTGGGGCTGGGGCTCTCTTCACTGCCACAGGGTCCCCTGTCCCCTTATCTTGCCACTAAGAAGTGAGCTTTTCAAAGCCCCTGAGATGTTGCTGACCATGGAGACTCAGTGGAGCTTTCTGGGACATATTTCCCAGGAGGGCAACTGTACATCATCCCAGAGCCCCGAGGGCGAGTCCCTCCTCACCAGTGTTCTTCGTCCCTCCATGCCTTGTCCCCATCATTGCCTGGCCTGGCAGGATGGCTCCAGCACTGCAGGATGGAAAGGTCAGGCTGTAGATGCAGACAGGTGATGACCCTGGAGCAAATGCTCTGTACAAGCTGGGAGAGATCGGTCCTTCCTCAGGGCAAGAAGTCAGCCCAGCATCCCAACCTCAGATGTAAAAAATACTCTAGCAGTAGATATTTCAGCCCCTCATGCCAGCCTGGTTGGCGGATTTGCCTCCCTGGGGGCATCCAGGAGCCTGCCTGTCCCCTTCCTGCTGCCGATGGTTGCGCTCTTGTCTCCCCCATGGTGGCTCGGCAGCAGTGCCTCCGTGGCTCTGAGCTCACACGCGAGGATGGGCTAAAGTAGCGGAAAGCTGTTGGATCCTACCACAGAGTTACTGACTTCTCAGCTACAGACTGCATAGCAATCAGCGAGGGGGAGAGGCAGCCAGGGAAAGGGAGCGGAGCGCAAAGCAAGAGAGATTGGAAGGGAGAGGGAGAATTTGGGAACTAGAGCAAGGGGGCAGTGAAAGGCATGGGGTGAATAACATCAAGGAGAGAGAGAGAGCCAGGCAGGAGGGGGAGACCTGAATTCACTGCCAAGCCACAAAGTCACATCAGTGCTCCGTGGGATGGATGCTCCAGGGAGCAAAAAATTCTGAGGAGAGGCAGAGGCAGGAGGAGAACGCTGGCGTGGGCAGGGCAGAGTTAGGAGAGGAGCAGGTCGCAGTGGAGCAGGTCGTCGCTCCTCAGGGGAGAAAAAAAAAACAACAAGCCAGAGGCAAGCGAGGGCTGCAGAGGAGACCTTCCTGATTCCTCCGGTCCAGCTGAGATATTTCATGGTGAGATGGAGAAACCGGTCGCTTTCCACTACCTCTGATGTTGGCTCGGCTGGAGCAGGCTGCAGCCCTCGGCAGGACGCGGGTAAGAGGCGGTGCTGGGGCGCACTGCAGCCCTCGCTGGCATGAGATCGGGGAGGGTTTTTTTCCCCTTAGCAAAATAATGCATTGTTTCATCTGCGCTGGCTCTGAGGAGCAGCTATAAATATAACTTAGAGAGAGATGCGTGGCTTCATGTGAGCGTGCCAGTGAATAATAAAGTTGCCTGTGTGCGCGGCATATGCACATATGGCTGCCCGGGTGGCCATGGGCCAAGGGACAGGGGTGACTGCCTGCCTGTAAACCTCCCCAAGCTTCCCTCCTCATCCCTCGCCACCCTGACTGGAGCCGCTTTGCAGGTGACTTCTTTTTCTCAGCTCCTTCTGTTTCCTTAGTGTCTCCTTACCTGGGGCTGGATCTTGCTCACCTCTCATTTCTCCTGTTCTACGTGGGTGACGGTCTCAGCTGGTTCCCAGAGAAGAATGGAGCTGGAGACCTGTTCTCCAAGCACTTGGGCACAACTGGAGCTCAAGCAGCCTTCTTGGCTCTCAGACTGCCCATGATGCTTTTCAGGATCCAGACCTGCTCACCTTTCCTTTGCCTTCCAGTTTTTCTAGTCCCAGCATGGCTGATTCTGCCAGTGGTGGTCCAACATGAACTAGACAGGCACAGTGCAAATGATCCTCTGGGTATTGAGTTTGCATGAAAGAGCTGAGGAGAAAGCCATGAATGGAATGCCAGAGAAACTCTGCCTTTGCTCCCTGATGGCAGCGCCAAAGTGGGAGCAGGTACGCAGGTTTGCATAGTAAAGGCAGGTCACCTCAGACTTCCCTAGTACCACCTTCAGCTGCTGATGTCCTCCCTCCTGGGTAAATTGCCTGCAGACAACCAAACCTCTCTGCCTAGAGCCTAGAGTCTCCCATCTTCACCACTCAGCCCTGGCTCTATCCATGGCAAAGTGAATGGCGGCTCTGGGGCCTCCTCCTTCTCCCCTTCCTCCCTTTCAGGGGGTGTGCTGAAAGGGGGAGTCAGTGACAGTGTACACAGGGGATGTGTGGTGGAGGTGACATGTCTCCAAGATTACCCTCAAGCTCTGCTCTGTGCCCTCCTCGGCTTCTCTGGAGGAGGTGTGCACAGAAGGTGGGAGGTGTAGAGAGGAACCTGAGGCTTGGGGTCATCTGGAGCCTGAGAAGGGACAAGGGGTGCAAGGGGAGCATATCTTGCCTAAGACTTGGGGAGGTGCCCCCTCTTCATTCACCACTGGAATGCCCACAGATGCCTGAGTCATCCTGGCATGTGACCACCCTTGTTTGTAGCTGCTGACAATAATAATATGTACAGGGGGAATATGTAGCTTAGGAGAGGACAGGGGGTCTTGGAAAAGAAAAGGGACAGTGAGGATGGCCACATAAAGTTTGATCTGGAAAGGTCTGATCTGGGAGGAACTGGGGCTCCCTCTCCTCTGCTTATCTCCTCTCACCTTCCTTGGGTGCCAGGACCAAATCCCATGCTGTGCAGCTCTGGGAGGGGACTGGCAGTGGTTCTTGCCCCATATGACCCCCTACATGGTTTACAAGGAAAGCCAGGAAGCAGGAAGTTGGCCAGAAAGAGCATGGAAGAATGGGTCCCTGCTGGCCCCTCCAGTCTCTGGGCCAGCCCAAGTTCAGCTGCCAGCCACCGCCCTGGGAGCCCCTTGTGCCAGCAAGGACGAACAGGCCACGGCGAGGGATACCTGTGCTGGCCTCTTGCTGACATGGGTGCAGACGCAGAGGAGAGTAGTTGATGGCAATCTGCCCTCAGCAAGTTCCCCCTGTCCTGTCTCGTTATTGTGCTAGGTTGGCTCAGCCCGACAGCAGGGCCTGGGATCGATGGGTGGCTGCCGGCGCCGCAGCGATCAATGCCTCCCGCAGCCGCGTGGCTCGCAGCCTGCCGCCGGCGCTCTCGTTTCTCTGAATGGTGAGCGCCGAGGGAACCGTCCCCGCTCGCCTCGCCGCGCTGCGGGACCGCGGCAGCCTAAACTCCTGTTCCTCGACGGCGCAGCTTCCCTGCGCCGAGAGACGCTGGCGCTGCCTTTCCTCCCCAGACAAGGTGGCTTTGCTGGGCATGTTTGGTCTTGAAGCCCCTTCTTGGGAGAGATGCTGATTCTCCGGCAGTGGGGGGGCCAAGGTGGGCAGGGCTACCTCTGAGCTGATTCTCCCCTTCAGCTCTCTTAGACGTGTTCTCCATCAATGAACGTGATGCCCTGACCCGGGCAGATGAAGGATGGGAGCCAGCTGCAGCACAACCCTGTCCTGAATGTCCCAGAGATCCATGCATCTCCGTGCCCATTCCCACAGGAGGCTGATGTCAGGCAGTTTGCCCGAAGGGGCAATTTCAGCATTCACCCTCCGGTGCATTTGGGGAGGAGATGCCACCTGGGGCAGGTACCAGCAACGCTGGCACAGCAGTGCCACTGCTGCTTTCGATGGAGAATCAGCAGAGGATGAGGCACAAGGTACCCTCCAGCCCAGCACTGCCCCATGCCACTGGCCAGGGACTCCTGCTGCAATTCTGCCTGTGCTTGTGCCAGCCCCTGGCACCATGGTGGTGGGCCTGCCCCTTGCAATCTGGACGGCTGGTTTATTTCTATGGCAACATTTCTCCTGAAACACTTCAGAAGGAGCCTAGTACTGAGTGAAAAAGAGTGAGGCAGCGGCTTGGAGAGTAGACCACATCACCTCTCCTGCCTCCCTTCTCATCTCCTTCCCTTCCTCCCTGCTCAGTGAGTAGCACCAGCATTGGTGCAATGAGCTGTCAGCCTCATCTCACCTCGTCTCATCTCACCTGCCTCTCTCATGCCTCTTGTCCCTTTCCTTGCCTTTATTTTTTCTGTCCCCTGTCCCCTGACCTGCTCCCTTTCTGCATCAGGCCATGGTGTCTGCTGGCAGCCTGCTTAAGCACTCACACACAGGGGCCAGCCAGAAAGAAACTTACAGGAAGGGAAGTCAGAAGTGACTTCGCTGTAGAGGAGGAGAAAGCTGCCCTCTAGCCCCACGGAGCTGGATAGGTTGGCTCCACCAGCAGCATGGTGAGTGCAGGGCTGAAGGACATTAGGGGGGTCCTAGAGGTGGTACAGGCAGGTACTTCATCCCTCCAAAAACCTCAATGGCATTACAAAGAGGTGATGCCTGCCACAGGACTAGATCCCAGTGATTCTGTAAGTCCTCTCCCTTGCCATTCATGTTGACCCCCCCACCAAGAAAGAGCCTAGTGTCTGGGTGGAGGCAATCAGGCAGAAGCCATGGGCAGCACCAAGTGCCAGGGTGCAGGAGGCAGGTGAGCAGGCAGGGTGCCAGCAGGGGCAAGCATCAGAGCCTGGAGGAGCAGGAGTATGCCAGCAGCCAGTAATGATGGTGGTGGGAATATCACTGGTGTAGTAGCATGCAAATGTGGCTGCCATGTCCCATGTCACATCACTCTCCCCCTGCATCCAAGCCTATCTACAGTGGCAGCCTGGGGAGTCAGTGGGCAGGGAAGGGAGGCAGGGAATGGTCCTCTGTACCTGGAGTGTTGGGTAGCACTCAGGCATGGCATCTTTCAGGTGCATTTGTTTAACCAGACGGAGCAAGCTGCTGCAGTGCAAGTCAGCAGACCTGTAGTGATACAGTCGATCTGCTCTCCACAGGAGTGCAGGTTTGCAGCTTACCTGGGATGCTCTCTCAGCAATGTCTCTGGTGCCTGGCAGGCATGACTGAAAGGGGAGAAGCTGAGACACCCTCAAGAAGCTGGTGGCTCAGCTGCACTCCTTGCTAGAGTAATGACAAGGGTTTTCGGGGGGAAATTCTTTTTCTCAGTCACTGGTAAGTTTAGTGCTGAGCAGCCAGGCCAGGCTGGGAACTCAGCCCTTGTGCAGCAGCTGGGTGTGGAGCAGCAGCTGCAGCCTCTCTCGGTCAGAGGCTTGGCACTGAGCAGGCTTTGCCCTGGGTATTGCTCACCCTTTGCTGCTGTCGCTGTTGTAATCATCCTTCATAACCCATTTGCAGGTGCCTGCCTTGCTGGGTGCTTTCGGGAGGCACTGGCAGGTCTTTCCTGCCTTGTCAGGAGCACAACTGCATTGGGCAGGCAGATGATGTGAGCCACCATTGCCCCCTTTTCCTGCACATCAATAACAATCCTCAGTCACCACCAGCCAAAAGCTATTTAGAGGCCTCACATGGGAAGCTTTCCTGGCCAGTACAGCACAGGAAAGGCTCTGTGCTGGAGAGATGCTGAGGCACAGGGACACTGCTGAAGGTGGTCTTTGGGCAAGCCTCCTGCAGGTCAGGATGCCCAAAAAACAGAGCTCCTGGGTTGCAGTGTTACGAGAGATGCCCTTTGTGCTGGTGTAGTTGTGCAGGGAAGGTGGAAGAAGTCACCTTAGTGTACTGCAGCTGCCCAGGATACAGGGATCTGAGGGACACCTCAGTCCTTTCATGTTTTCTGCTCTTGTGGGTTTTGCACCAATCCTTTGGAGTTCAGGCCATGGTTTGGACAGGATGGATACTGGAGTCTATGTCAACCCCAGTGCTCCTTTGGGAGCAGGTGGCACACCATCTGCAGCCTGCCTGCCACAAAAGCCTGTCTCCTTTTTGGCCAAAAAGACAGCCCAGAGAAGGCCAGGGGCCTTCTGAGCATTTAATTTCCCTTGCGATGTTGACCATAAGGAATAACTCCCACTTATCTCACTTGATAAGACAAAGTGGGGACATCTCCTTGGCTGCTGCACCAGCAGCACTCTCTCCTTACTTTTCTGCTTGGCTGTCCACCAGCCCTTGCTCCTTGTCCTCCTACCCCCATTTTGGCTGGAGGAGAGTAGGTGAGTGTCCATGCCAGTCCCACCAGACCCACTGTGGTGTATCTCCACTCTCAGCCAAAATCTTGGGGAGCAGGCAGCTGCTTTTGCAGTGCCATCGCCTGGATGGTGCAGCCAGAGCAGGGATCACCGGGGTGGTGTGGGAGCAGGCAGGAGGTGATGCTGTCACCTTCCTGTGCCTCTTCCCAACTTTGTCATCCTAGAGACCTTTGTGTAGATCCCATTTTTATCTGTTTTTTCTCCCTCTCTCTCTTTTTCTCCTTCTCTCTTTGCTTTCTCCTCTCCCCCTCCCATCAGTATGTGGGTTGATCACTGCTCAAACTTTTAATTCAGATGGTAATTGGAATAATAATACGGGCAGAATCCTTCTGGCTCCATTGCTGCAGCTGGCTTCAGGGAGCTATGAATAGCTCTGAGTCACACACTGAGATGGTTTAACTTCAAATCATTTTGTTTTGTTTTGATATTACCCATCCCCAGGCTCCAGAGCTCCACGAGGGGGGAAAAAAAAATTCCCCTGTTCTCACTCCACCCCAAAATATAAACGGGGCAGAGGCACATTAGCAAATTCCTCTTCTGGAGAGAGAAACTGGTCAGCGGATCATGCCTTGAGGAGCAGATGGGGACTGTTGGCACTTACTTGGTCTATTTATAATTATTGAACGAAAAGGCAGAAGTGTGTATATAAAAATGGTATAGAGTTGATTGCAGCTTCCTCCCCTCACCTTCCATATGTCACTTGCCTTTTTAATATGGTAAAACTCCTGCATGGTGACTGTGCCTTCGCCCGTGCTCGTACAGCACCTAGCACCCAGTCCTGCCGGCACGGAGCAAGAGCTTGGCCACTCTCTCTTGTGGTAAGACAGCCCCATGGCACCGAGCTGCCCTATGAGCCCTGGAATGAACCCTGGGACTATCTGTGAGGAAAAGCAGAAGGGATGGAGCTACAAAGAGGATGGAGAGGACAAAATGGATGCTGCAGGTCTGCGAGGTTCTGCAAAACTCCAAAGGGTGTCCCTGCCCTGCTGCAGGTGGTTCCACTCTGACTCCCTAAGAAATGAGAAGACATCAGTCATGTTGTCACCGTGCCCAAGCCGTCAGCATGGGTCTGTGGTTGCTGATCTCCAAGCCAGACAGTGCTACACAGACGGTAAGAGGAATAAAGGCATGAGGCACAGCGCAGCCAGCGGCTGTGGTATTGACCACAGACAGGAGGGAAGCATTTGCCAGACAGCTCCACATAAAGCAAAGACTAAGAGTGTAAAAATACCCTGGGATTTTTCCATCGGTGTTGCTCACGGCGTGCGTCCCAGAGCACCAGATATGGTTGTTATAAAAAGACAAGTGGGGGAGTGCTTCAGCGTGGACTTTTCTGTTCTGTTTCATGAGACTCTTCCACCACAGAAAAAAGGAAGGATTGACAATATATGATCTGCTTTGGCAGAAAAGCTCTGGAGAAAGCCTGGGATGTATGAGGTGCTGCACCATGTATTGGGGATAGAGCGATGGAGGCATCACATCAGCACCATGTGCTCTGACTTTATTAGCCCACGGATGCCTTGGAAAGAGATGGTGGCAGCCCAGCCCCATGCATCTGCTCAGGGTCAGAGCAGCACCGGGGTGGCAGTGTGGGCTGGTGTTATGGTTTGTGCTGCTGGAACACAGTGACACCTGGGAAGGTGGGGATGACTGCACCAGGGCAGCAGTGCCCCCTGTATTGCTTAATCTAGGGCACAGAGCGGGGAAAGTGATTGGGAAGGAGGGAAGGGAAGCCCACTCTGCAGTGATGGAGGCAGCTGTTGTCCCCCAGAGATCCAGCTGTCTGACAGCTTCAATGCTGCAGGACAGTGGCTTCAAAGCCATGCTGCAATGGCTTCCCAAAGTGCCTGGGGGCTTCCCAAAGTGCTGGGGGGCTTCCTCAGCCCATGAATATGTGGGTGCTCGTGTGTGACAGGGACAGGGTGGCAGAGGGATGGAGAGGCATCTCTCTGGACCAGTCTCCTGCCTAGCATCTCCCAGGGTATCCCATGCTGCACCCACCAGCACAGTTTCATCTCACTCCTCAGGAGCTGCTGCTGATTGCCTGTCTTCCCCCTCCACATATGGGTCTCAGGAAGGAAAGTAAGCTCCCAATAAGGTCCTCAGGTATGTTGCATGATTTGCACCTCTGTCCTTGGCAAGACTTTCCTTGTCCTTGTCTGTGTGACGGGCAGCTGCCTGTTCAGGACATGAATGTCCTTTTTGCTGAAGGGATCCCTGAGGTTCCCCCTTCATCCCATCCATGTTTCAAGTTTCTAAGGAGCAACAGGCCCATGACACAGCCATCTGAACTGGATCTGCATAAGATTCAGCCTGGTATAACCTTGCTGAATTGGTAGCATCCATTTTTCAGACAAGGATATGCCTGGACCACCAACTGCTGTGCAGGGATGTTGGCTACCCCACCTTTTGCTGCGGCATCTCCCGGGGGACTCAGATGCTGGCCCAGCACAATGGGGCCCAGGGCTTCTCAGCTGCCTGTCTCTTTCCCACGGTGGCACTGTGCACTGTGGGAGTGTGTTGAGGTGGAAGTGGTAAGTGGGTTTATTTTTGTTCGTCTCCTGGCTCGTGCCACATTGAGTTTGTGGCGCCCGGTATTGCTAACGCTTCGCTGTGCCAGCTGGCAGCAGGGGATGAATCAGATTGGCAGCAGCACAGCACGGACCCCTTGCGAGCTGACTGGCTCAAGGTGATGCCTCTGGTCAAAGCTGGTGATGTCTCTTGCCTCTGCCCAGGAAGGGCCCTGGCACCAAAACACCAGCAGCTTGATTTCGCTGGTGTCTTGATAGCCTGCTGGGCAGAGCTGTCCCCTCTGCCCCCTCATGCCTGCCTAGCGCTGACTGATTCCTGCCCCCCCTGCATGCCCCATGTGGCTTCATAAGCTCATCTCTGCCCACTGGCAGCATTGGCTCTGTGTCCACAAGGGTCCAGCTTATTCTCCTACTGCCAAAAAAGCACTTCTGCAGTTGATTGGTTCCTTTCCATCCCTCACCCCCTCCCCCCCTGTCACACCTCACTGTGGGAGATGAAGTCAGATGGTGACATCACAGATCTTGGTGATTCCTGTTGTCTCCATGGCGAGGACACACAGATGCCTGATCCTCCTCTCTGCTCCCTCCCAAACACCCTGGTGAGCTATCTAAATGGAGGGATTTTGTTGACTTCCTCCTCCTTCGCAAGTGTCACTGAGGTTCCAAAAGTTGGCACCTTGCTTGTGAGTGTCACCTGCCTGCATGCCCCGCATTCCGGGAGGGTAATTTGGATACTCCCACTTGCTCCAGCCCAAACCATCCTGAAAAATGTCGTGGCTGCATGACATCTCTGGGACAATGGAAAGGATCTGCCTTGGATCTCAAGGCTTGGAAGATGATGATGACAACGATGACAAATTCAGCTACTCCTTTCACTCTTTACATCCTCCAACCCAGTGCAAGAGCTATGACAGCTTGGGTGACAGTCAAGTAGAGGATCTGGGAGAATCCATCCCATTTTCCCTAAATCTCAGGCACTCTTACATGGTGAAAGACAGAGTGAAAAACAAAATGTATGCCAAGACGTTGGCTGAACATGCACTGGAGCTTGAGGAGGAAGCTCAGGAGTTTCAGAAGCTGTTTTATGAAGACACAGACACTCCTGGCAGCTTGTCCAAGGCTGAGCCCCACAGCTGGACCAATCATCTCCCTGTGCATCAAAAGTTGCATGTTCTCCAAACTGCCAGTACAACACCAGGTGACTCTTATGACTCTTTCCAGTATAGCATGGGCAAGCACTTGGGGACTGATGACTTTGCCCCATGGGCCCATGTCATTGACCCTTATCTGGGGCACCCAGAGCACACATGGGGAGCAGAGCCCCACATGCTACATGAGCAGACCATCGAGGACAGAGAGGTCCCTTCCCTGTTGCTGACATACAATATGCTCAGGACAGAGAACACCAAGCTCAAGAGGGTGATCAGGAGTATGCAGAGCTCCTTGGAGAGACAGGCATGCACGGTACAGAAGCTGGAGAACCATCTGAGGACCAGGCTGGCCAAAGAGGAGAGGAGAGCCCAAGAACTGCAGTACTTTGTCCATCAGACTGAGTGGAGCCTCTCTCTAATGACCCAGCGGGCAATGGAGGCAGAAAGCAATGTGGAGAAGCTGAAAGAGGAGATCTCTGTTCTCCAGAGAGAGCTGGAGTGCTCCAAGGCAGAGAACAAAAATCTGAAAGCAGGCCAAACAATGGACATGGGGGCAGTGAAGCACAACATAGACTTTGCTTTGCAGAACCTCCACAAGATATTAATGGGTGCAAACTGGTCCATCAGCCAGCTTGCTTCTGGAGCGCAGTCTCTCTATTTTGTTGCTGAGGTCCTTAGATCTACTGGCAGAATTTCCAAAGCTGAAGCAGAAAAAGAGCTGTAAAGTCAGTTCTGTGAAGGTCTCATGGATGAGGGTATGGACTGAGACCACAGAACTTCCACTACAGCTTATACTAAAACCATTTACTTTGGTGTGCTTGAAGTGTGTGTTCAGATTTGTAGCCTTTATTCTTCAGGGAAATAGTTTTCTTATCACTAAGTACAAATTATTAGTGATGGACTTGCACTCACTGATCCTCTGCTCCGGCACTGTGGAACTAGCAATAAACCTTTCCTAGGCTCTGAGCTGCAAGGTCCAGCCACGGTGGGTGCTGCACAGGAAGCTGTGCCACTGCTCTGGCAAAGTTGAGCTCCCGTGTGGGAGCCAGGAGGGAGCACGGCAGCGTGAGATGTGGCACTCTTACTCTGTGTGCACATACCTTCCCATAAGCAAAGCTCTTGCTTTTCTTCTTCTCAGTGAGGAAGGGAAGGTGAGGAGCAGAGATCCAGGTGCTGCTGTACATGCTTACAGAAGTTCCTTAGGTCTTCTTTCCTCTCCTTCTGGAGGAGGCCACCTGCCTGGGCTGGAAAACCAAAGCCACTTTCCAGCAGCTGAGGAAAAGGTGGTGTTGGTAGTCAGAAATCTTTAGGAAGTTGTGAAGTATCCACATGTGTGAGCTGTGGCAGTGCCTTTCCTCCTCTCTCAATGTCAGTGACAGGAGCTAAGGATCAGCTTGGCTTATCCAGGCTGGCTAAGCAAGAGGATGCCATAGCTCTTCTGGCTGGTGTTAGCGTAGAGAGGCATTACTCACATTGCTTGCCTCTCTCACCTCCTTAGGACCTGTGAGACTCTGCAGTCCAAACTCAGCACGCAATCACTGAATATACATCTTAGCTTTATTCTAGCAGGACCATCTGTGGGCAGAGAGTGACCTTTCTTCATCACTTAGTCATCTCTCAATGTTTCTGGAGAATTTAGGTTATTGACTTCAGCCTCTGCTGCAGGTTTACCCAGCTGCACAACACAGTTTCCCCTATCTGGCCAAACCAACCCTCCTTAGAGACTTGCACACTGCAGGGTGATGAGTGGGTGGCTGCTGGCAGAGTTTGGTGCCAAAGTGGTTTTTCCTGATGGGGGTTTTGAGGCAGCTGTTCCCTTTTACCTCTATATGGTAAGTTGTTGACTATAAGGTTGTTGTCTTCTCCTGGTTCCATAATACCTTGGGTCTGAACAACCATGTTTGCGTTGCCACTGAGCTTAAACTGCCTCAGTAACCTTGGTCTCTGGAAGAGAAAATTCTGGTTTATCTTCATCTCAGACATGACAGTGCTTGCACATCAGAGGTGATGCCTGCAGCTACTTACTTTCTGTTTTCTGGTCTGGGCTCCTAACTTGGAGGCTGGTGGTCAGCCTTAGTCATGTGAAGCGCCCTTTTGCAACACTGGTGATGAGACAAGGATAGTGCTCAACAACTTTCCCATCCCAGACAAGATCACTTACTGCTCTTCTCTTCTGTCCATGCATGACCACTGGCAAGTTGCTCTAAACCTTGTATCTGACCCCAAAATACTTGGATTTTCCCCAGATATGGCAATCACTGGTTGTCCAATGGTGAGGCTGAGAGGAAGCAAACTAGCTGGCCCCGTCTGCGTCCTGTGCTCCATCCGCACGGCTGCTGTAATCCAAAGGCTACAGTGCAGGATTAGCATGGGTGTACAAAGCCCCTCCTAATCTCTGAGTCATTACTCCCGCACTGCCTACCTCCCAGCAGCTCTGGGCAGGTGGTATAGGTCAGCTCTGGAGTCTTCAGTCCGCCCATTCTTCAGTTCAGGGAGGACTGGGTTGGGACATAACATCTGTCGGACATCCTTCCCCAGGGTTCTGCTGACGACCTGCTCCTTGGAAGCTGTACACAGGGCATGTCACAAGGTCTGTTTGCTATAACTGCCTTCTCCTCAGCTACCCTATAGCCTTTCCTTTCCATCACTTCTCCTTTTTCTTACCTATTGATTTTATTCTCCTCTTTTAAATGGATGGAGGGGGGNATCCCCTCTAGATCAGGCTGGGTTGACAGGAATCTCTCAGGGTGGCCATGCATGTCCATGCTTTGTGAGCCCCTGTGTATGAGGTATTTAGCCTGCCTGAGCTCTCATCCTACTATAAGCTATGACATTAATATAATGGCTCAGGACAAGGGCCCTGCAAGCTCGTCAACCATTGTGCCCTTGACCTGGAGAGCAGTGACTACCCAGCTTTGCACCTCTCCTGGTGGTAGGTGCTGGGGACCATGAAGGCTGCAGGTTGTGTAGCTTGGTCTGCCTCAGCCAGACTGCGGTGTGATGCTCAGTGAACAGCCCCAGACCAAAAGACTGTGAGCCCTGCACTCTGGGACTGGGACAAGTGCTGTCAGGGTAGGTTCTAACTGGTTTTGCCTCTTCCTTCTCTGCAAGGCACGCGTCCAGGAACAGTCACAATGGCAGTGTGGGTCCCAGCCCACCAGAGGTGAAACCTGGAGCTGCCTGGTCCCACGTGAGTGGTGCTGCATGAGATCCTGTGCCCTTCCAGCTCCTGTGGCCCCCTGACACTTGTTGATAGAGTGAGCCATGGGCAGCGTCAGGGTCAATCGGTAAGTAACTCTCTCAAGGGCTGCTGCTCCCCTTCATATCTTGGTCTTCCTCATCTGGCCCCTCAGGCCATGCCTTCAGCCTGCCTTTCATAGAATCAATCATAGAATAGTTTAGATTGGAAGGGACCTCAAAGATCATCCATTTCCAACCCACTGCCATAGGCAGGGACACCTCCCACTAGAACAGAATGCCCAAGGCCTCATCCAACCTGGCCTTGAACACCTCCAGGGAGGGAGCAGCCACAACCTCCCTGGGCAACCTGTGCCAGTGTCTCACCACCCTCACTGCAAAGAACCCTTTCCTAACATCTAGTTTGAATCTCCTCTCTGCCAGTTTAAACCCATTCCCCCTTGTCCTGTCATTACAAGACCTTGTCAATAGTCCCTCCCCAGCCTTCCTTCAGGCTCCCTTCAGATACTGGAAAGCCACTCTAAGGTCTCCTCGAAGCCTTCTCTTCTCCAGGCTGCAGAGCCCCAACTCTCTCAGCCTGTCCTCATAGCAGAGCTGCTGCAGCCCTCTGATCATCTTCGTGACCTCCTCTGGACTCACTCCAGCAGTTCCATGTCCTTCCTGTGCTGGGGGCTCCAGAACTGCACACAGTACTCCAGGTGGGGTCTGAGGAGAGCAGAGCCAAGGGGCAGAATCCCCTCCCTTGCCCTACTGGCCACACTGCTCTTGCTGCAGCCCAGCACACAGTTGCTGTCTGGGCTGCACTCACACTGCCAGCTCATGTTGAGCTTTTCATCACCCCAGACCCCCAGGTTCTTTTCCTCAGGGCTGCTGTCAGCCATTCGCCATCCAGCCTGAATTTGGGCTTGAGATTGTGCCCACCCAGGTGCAGGACCTTACACTTGGCCTCGTTGAATTTCATGAGGTTGGCCTGGGCCCACCTCTGCAGCCTGTCCAGGTCCCTCTGGATGGCATTCCTGCCCTCCAGCAAGTCAACTGTGCCACACAACTTGGTGTCATCTGCAAACTTGTTGAGGGTGCACTCAATTCCTCTGTCCATGTCACTGACAAAGATGTTAAACAGCTCTGATCCCAGCACTGACCCCTGAGGGATGCCGCTTGGCACTGGTCTCCAGGTGGACATTGTGCCTTTCAGTAAATTCTTCTCACATGACCTGCCAGGGGCCCTTCTGCTCCAGGTATGGTTCCTCTGTCATTCCCCAGTCCAGAACATTCTATATGTGGGCAGGGGCAGTGCTTGGAGGAGTACTATGGAGGAGAAGCACAGCACTGTAAGGTGCTGGACTGGAAGTTACCAATTCCAGCAGCACTGCAGAAAGCTCCATCTCCCAAAGGAATGACAACTGCAGTCACAAAGTCCATGCTGGTGAGCTCCAGATGACTTGTCAACACCATGCAGTGGGAGTGAGACACTGCCAACCTGAGGGGTCCTGAAAGGTTGCAGCTCCATGATCACAATGGCAGAGCTGTTTCGGTGGGGCTCTGCACTTGCTTAATTTCTTCAGTGGTCAGAGCAGCTTCTGTCATCATACCCCTAAGGAGCATCTACAACTGTCCCAACAGCACATGAAGGGCAGTGGCAGTGCCATCTGCAAGGGAGGGCCAAATGTCTCCTAGAAAGTAAGTGTGTAGCTTCTGCCAGGGAAACTGCCAGCGCTTTGACTGTTGATCTCCAAATTACACCTTTGGCTTCAGATGCAGGATGCTGGGAGCCACACATGTTGCTGTGGCAACAGAATTGTCCTGAGCACAAGAAGTGTATAAACATTGTCACCAATGTACCGTGTAATCAGTGAGGAGAGAGGAGAAGAAAATAGCAGCTCCTGGCTTTACATAACGTTGAGGCCAAAATGCAACCAGACTGTGAGTGCTTGCTGCCAGGCTTCACAGCTGTCCCAGATGCTGTCAGGTTTTGAAGCTATGGATCTCTTCTCACCACAAAGGCTAGAAGGTAGCACAGTGCTGCAAGCCTCTTCTGCTTTGCTGCCTTGTCAGGATTTTGCTAGATACAACCTCCTGACAACTGAGCTCCACCAGTTTGGCCAGGGTGGCACCAAAGTGCAATACCCTGGGAAATGTGTGGCTATGAACTTCACCACCATGGTATGGTAGCCCCGTGAGCCACCCACGTGTCTCCCATCCTCACTGTCTCAATGGTCACTGTTATTCCTCAAGCATTTCTGCTGGAAATGCCTGTTTCTTCTCTTCCAGGTACAGCATCGTCTCAACTGAAGAGGAGGGACACAAGGTCTCTGCGCTGGGCAGCATGAATGGGCACAGCCGGAACGGGAAGGGCCATGCCCCCCGGCGGAAGCACCGCAACCGCTTTGTGAAGAAGAACGGCCAGTGCAACGTCTACTTCGCCAACCTCAGCAACAAGTCTCAGCGTTACATGGCGGACATCTTCACCACCTGCGTGGACACGCGCTGGCGGTACATGCTTATGATCTTCTCCGCCGCCTTCCTGGTCTCCTGGCTCTTCTTTGGCTTCCTCTTCTGGTGCATTGCTTTCTTCCATGGTGACCTCAATGCACCGGTGGTGGGAGGTGGTCCCTCCCTCCTTAAACCCTGCATCATGCATGTGAACAGCTTCCTAGGGGCTTTTCTTTTCTCAGTGGAGACACAGACAACCATTGGGTATGGCTTTCGCTGTGTGACTGAGGAGTGCCCTCTGGCTATCATGGCGGTTGTGGTCCAGTCCATTGTGGGCTGCGTTATTGACTCTTTCATGATTGGCACTATCATGGCCAAGATGGCAAGGCCCAAGAAGCGGGCCCAGACTCTCCTCTTCAGTCACCATGCAGTCATCTCAGTGCGGGATGGCAAACTGTGCCTCATGTGGCGGGTGGGCAACCTGAGGAGGAGCCACATTGTGGAGGCCCATGTCCGAGCTCAGCTCATCAAGCCCTACATGACTGAGGAAGGAGAATACCTCCCGCTGGACCAGAGGGACCTAAATGTGGGCTATGACGTGGGCCTCGATCGTATATTTTTGGTCTCCCCCATTATTATCGTTCACGAGATTGACGAGGAGAGTCCACTTTATGGGATTGGCAAGGAGGAGCTGGAGACGGAGAACTTTGAGATTGTTGTTATCCTGGAGGGGATGGTGGAAGCCACGGCCATGACCACACAGGCACGAAGCTCTTACCTTGCTAGTGAAATCCTCTGGGGTCATCGTTTTGAACCAGTTGTGTTTGAGGAGAAGAATCACTACAAAGTAGATTACTCACGCTTTCACAAGACCTATGAAGTAGCCGGCACACCTTGCTGCTCTGCCCGGGAGCTGCAAGAGAGCAAGATGACTATCCTGCCTTCTCCCCCACCTCCCAGTGCCTTCTGCTATGAGAATGAGCTGGCTCTTGTCAGTCAAGATGAAGACGAAGATGATGATGAAGTGGGTGTGGTGTTAGGGGGCAGCACCAAGGAGGAGGGAGGTGTCATCCAAATGATGGATTTTGGGAGCCACCTGGACCTGGAACGACTGCAGGCAACTCTTCCCCTAGACACGATCTCATACCGCAGGGAGTCGGCCATCTAACTCCTCCAACCTCTCCATTTCACACCTGTTGCCCATCATCTCCTCCTCTGTTCTGCACCCATACGTAGCTGGATATGTCCCTTGACCACCAAAAAATGCCTCCCACAACTGCCTCTCAGTCTCTGAGTACACCAAGGCACGGAGCTGCTCTGATATAGACTCCCTTTCCCACAAAGTCATGCTGCCTGGAAGAGGAGTAAGGATACACTACTTCCATGCATGCAGTGTGAGCTAGGGCCTCTTTCCTGAGCAGAGCCAGGAGAGCAGCATGCCTGTTTTCTTATCTCTGGAGAAGCAACAGGAGCCCCTGCCCTCAATGGACAGACTGGCACTCACAGCAAATCTTTCTGCTGCTGAGGCAGCAGCAGACTTCGCATCCCACCTTGCCATGAGTAGTCCCCACAGCTGTCAAGAGTCATGACCGTCACTTGGAGCGGAGCAGCACCTAAGCACTGACCAAATGAGGCTGGATGGGAGAGTTTAGGACTCCTGGAGGGAGTGGAGAAGGATATCAAGGGAGGGCTTTACTTGCATGTTTATTGCTTTGTTGCACATGACTCTTTCTTTGTACACAGACCAGAGTGAGAACTGAAATCCATATTCTCCCACTGCACATGCCAAGCTAGGAGGCAAGGACACTCTGCGTAGCCTATTCTACGCTCTCCTTGGCTTTTGGCATCTGTCACCTCCAGAACAGCTCAGCTCCATGGACTAAGATCTCCATGGACTCAGACCAAACTCTCCCAGACCTCTTCAGAAACACATCCTGCTTCTCTCCTGAAATCCTGGCAGAGGAGGCAGGGCCCTGTGCTTGCACACTCAGACTGCTCCCTGATGTGTTGTGGCTGGGATGACAGACGAGTGGCCTGACTGGACAGGAGACCCTGGATTTTCTCCTTCCATCTCCTCTGTTCTTCTCCCTGCTACCATCAGCTGTAAAATGAAATTTGTAACTATTTATTTTTAATAAAGTCTATTATCCCAGGGAGAGGGTTGGAAGGGGAGATCCCAAGACTGCAGCCTGGTACAGAGGCTGATGACAGTTATTAGTGTGGTGTTTGCTGCTTGTACACTGCTGGTGCCTGGAAGCTCCACCACAAGGGCTCCCTTGTTTTGGGCTTCTCTGGTAATGACCTGCAATAAGAGCCTCAGAGAATTTTCTTGAGGAGAAGATCATAAAAAATGCATGAAAGAAGCATCTGAATTAAAATTACCAGTAGGATGGGTCAAGCAACCCTGCTTGCTTTGAAGATAGAGTTTTGCTGAGGAAAGGGTCATAGATATGCTTGATGAAGAGGCAGAGATGGGTAAGACATTGTTGTAGATGTAAGGCTCAAAAAAATATAGAAACCTCAAAGCCTCTTTTTTTGATAGAGGCAAGTAAGAACTAGGGGAAATGAGAGAGAACATCAGCCAGAGTTAGACCTGTAACATCACTTTGCTGTTACTTAGAAGATATGGCAACCTGGTGAGCCCTTTTTCTTCAGGAGCAGCAGAATCACCCCTTCAAAACTAGATGACATGAGAACAGAAAGACAAGCAGGTAACTCAGGAAACTGCTCTGAGCACACAACAGTTGTGCTATGGGGAGAATGGCTGAAGAAAATATGTTCCAAGCAACCTCTGATGTACAAAGCAGAAAAATAGCATCTCAATATCATATTGGAATTGGTTCAAGAAGCAAGAGGAAGCGGGGAAGAAGCAGAAGGGAAAGGAAGGAAATAGCAGGAGAGGAAGAAGCAGGCACAGCAGGCAGGCGGAGGAGGAAGGGAAAAAGAAGAGAAAGTGATGTAATATGGGAGTGCAGATGAGAAAGACCAAGGATAGACTAACAAGATGTGTCTAGACCCAGATGTGGCCATTTCTCACCCTGGCACATAGGCTTTGTGGGGACAGCTGTCCTGCACAGCTTTGTTCTGCAACCAAGCAGTGATCTGTCTATGGGAAGCCTTGCCAAGAAGGGAAGATAGCAGGTGGGAGAGAAGAGCAGGCAGGTGACAACTGAATCATAGAGCACCAGGAGAACTGGGAGGAAAGGAAGGGGATCACTCCTGATGCTTCTCTTTCCTCCTGTTGGGCATAGAGTAGGGGCAGAAGCTCGTGGGTCCTGGTGACTCCTGATGTTTTTCCCATGTATGATCATAGAATCATAGAATCAACCAGGTTGGAAGAGACCTCCAAGCTCATCCAGTCCAACCTATCACCCATCCCTATCCAATCAACTAGACCATGGCACTTAGTGCTTCATCCAGTCTTTTTTTGAACACCTCCAGGGACAGCAACTCCACCACCTCCCTGGGCAGCCCATTCCAATGGCAAAACACTCTCTCTGTAATCACTCTCTCTGATTTGATATGCAGTCTTACTGTTCCATGTGTCCCACCTCTGTCCCATCTTTCCTCCCCATTGCTAATCAATGAAGTTCCTTCCCTCTTTTATTATTTATTTATTTTCCCCATAGGGAATCAGCAGGGGCTGGTATTGACCTGGCTTTTAATACAGCTTTCAGAGCTGTGTGCCTGCCACTGGCCATGGCAGCGGAAACAAACTAATGGACTGAGAGAGAAGGACTCATGTGTGAGGACACGAGCATGCAGGGCACAGACTGTGGTGGTGGCCTCCAGGGAAAGGGGAACTCACATGGTTGGGCTCCCCCTTGCCAAAGTACAGCATCCTCTGTAGGTGGATGGCAGCACTTGGTGGGAATGAAGTGTTCTTGGGAGGCTTGTCTCCAAGAAGTGAGTGTCCAGGGAAGCCAAGCAGCTGAGGTGCACCAAGGCCATGGGCATGTGCAGGTGGTGGGGGAGAGGTGTGTGTGAAGCAGCACTTGTACTCCTTGCTTTAGATGGCAAAACTCTTGGGGAGAAAATTAGAAGAAGAATTCAATAATGTTAAGGGAACAAGCATCACATAGCTACATTGGGATCCCAACTCCCTCCACATGTTAGAATCATGGCATGCTTGGCATCATGGTGGAGAAGACACCGAAGCATTGAGGAAAACCCAACTAAACGTGATGTGCACAATAAAACTGGGAGAAAGCTGGTGATGCTGTCACATCATTGGAGAGAGGACAGAGCTGAGGAGGACGTGAGAGAGAATGGGTAGAGAAATGGGATGAAGGGAGGGGACAGAGGGAAGGAGAGGAACAGCCAGAGTGCAAGAGAACAGAGGTGATGGGTAAAGTTCTGCTCTTCAGGCACTCTTCCTGAAGATCACAGAATCAAAAAATCATAGAATTGTTTTGGTTGGGAAAGACCTTTAAGAGATGTGCTTATGTTGCCAAAACAGAATGTTCTTTGGACACATACAGCCCATCTGACAGCATGGTGCAGCCACCCCGCCAAGTAAAAAGTGGTCTCTTGCCTCTGCAAGCTGCACACACACAGAGGCTTTGCTGGCACACAGCTCTACATGTGTCCTTCCATGCAGGTACTTTTGTACCTACACACTTGAATCACAAAGTACAAGTACACACTGCACATACCTACATGTGTATGCCATGCATGGGGGCATAACCCATCCTAAACCCACGACTTCATCCCATAAACACCTGATGATGTACACACATATGCCATGGGACAGCAGCATCCATCTCGATAGGCACCTCTCTGGCTGCATGCTGGGGACTCCTTTATGCACCCATGAAGTGCCACAGGAGAATTCTCCTTGGAAGGCTGTTTTCTGCAGGAACAGACTGGACGTTTTTAAGGAGTCTGCAAATGTCTCTCCAAGTCATTCACAACTGTAATCACGGCTGATATTTTGGCTTTTCATACAACATGTGGAGCATCACCTTTCAGGTAGGGGATATTTTCTTACCCTCTGCTTACCAGAGAAGATATCTCTATTACACATCAGGGCATGATGTGCCCGAGCTCGCTCTTTCCTCCAGAAGCTGGTTGCTTTCCCAAGACATGGCCTTAATCCTGAGGGGCTGGCAGCTTGCTTTTCAGGAGGAAGACATTGCCTCTTTGTTTATCTGCCCATGACCTGTATTTCTTACCTTTCTTACTTCTGAACAGATTTCTTGGCTCTAGTTTTTAAAAAGCTATTCAAATACCAGAAGAATAATGAGGAGAAGAAGACCTTTCTTCCTATGAGTAAGATCCAGGCACTGGTTCAGATGCTCCAACCCATGACAACTAACTACACTGCTGTCACCCTTGCCAGCTTTCAGATGAATGTCATTGTTTTAAATGACACTTGAGAAACTCGTTTCATGTTTTATTTTTGGTGGCACTTTTGGAGAACCCTTTTGAAAAGAAACCATTATTGGCACCTTTCAACTCACCCAAAGCTTGCTCAGCAAAACATTTTGATACACACTGTGACTAAAAATACTTTCAAGAAACATAGTTAATATCTCAAATGTGGAGAAAATAGGCTTGGATTTCCATGATCAGGAAATGGCACTGAAAATGTCCATGCTGATGAATGAACACATTACTTGTGAACATGCTCAGTTACATCCAGGTTTTGCCCAGGAGCAGAGCAGGGCACATGGCACTGCCCCAGCAGCTGCATGCAAGTTCATGACCCCTGTGCAGCAAAATGCCTCCTCTGCTCGCTTTGAGCTTTAATGATCTTCTTGGTCTTTGCAGGAGGGTTTGAGGTCTCTCAGAGCTTTTGGATGGGCAGTACAAAGTGGCCATGGTTGGCCATCACCAAAAAAACCCAAACAAATGAAAAACCTCCTAACCTCCAAAAACACAAGGCAGAAAAAAAAAACAGCTTTACTTTTCCAGGCCATTAAGGGCTTGCTCTTGCCCCCGTGAAGTCAATGAGACTTTTGCCATTGCCCGTGGAAAGAGCAGAGCAGGGCCCTAATGGAGCACCACTATTGGAAAACCCCGCGGGCACCGGCCCCGTGCTAAATCCGCAGAGCTGGGACAGACTATTTCTGGCTGTGCAGGAGGGAGAGAGGAGGGAAGGCAGGCGGCTGCGATGCGGAGAACGTAGGGTGGGGTAGAGTAGGGCCAGCTGGGGCAGCCCCCGCTGGGGCAGGTAAAGGGACGGCAGAGGGGAGGGCAGGGGAGGCAGTCTGTCGACGCAGCCGCCCAGAGCAGGGTATACCATGCCGCGGGATGTCACACCAGAAGGGGCTGAGACGGTAGACAGTTCTTGGAGGGGCCACGCAAGCTTCTCGCATGCCATGGTCAGCAAGGGGGAGGTTCCTGCCCTCCCCAGCGCGGTGCGTGCCCGCCAGCAGGGCGCAGCGCAGCGAGGTGCGGCGGCGTGGCACAAGCTGCAGGAGTCCGACGGTTGCCCGGCCACAGAGCACCACCTAGAGATGAAAGTAAGCTTGGCAACCAGGCAGGTCCCGGCTTTCCGCAGGTCCCTGCTCCCTAGGCTGGTCCAGGGCTGCCGCCGGTCCCAGGACTGACTCTCCGGGCAGTGCTGTGGGTCAGAGCTGTGAGTAGGGGGTGGAAACATTTGTTCTTCATCGATTCACAGAATCACAGAATGGTTTGGGTTGGAAAGGATCTTGAAAATCATCTACCCCTGCCATAGATAGGTGAAACTTCCACTAGACTGGGTTGCTCGAAGCCACATCCAGCCTGGCCTTGAACACTTCCAGGATGAGGCATCCACAGCTTCTCAAGGCAACCTGTTACAGCGTTTTGCTGCCCTCACAGGGAAGAGTTTCTTTGGAATATCTAATTTAAATCTACTCTCTTTTAACTTGAAACTGTTACCCTTCATGCTACCACGGCACGACCTGATAGAATCCCTCTCCATCTTTCCCGAAGGACCCCCTCTAAGTACTGAAAGGTAGCTGTAAGGTATTCTGGGAGCCTTCTCTTTTCCAGGATGAACAAACTCTCAGTCCATTCCCACAGAGGAGGTGCTGCAGTTCTCTGACCATTTTCATGGCCCTCCTCTGGACCTGTTTGACAAGGCAGGCTCTGAGCGGACCAGCATCCACCACCAGAGCTGCACCCATAACCTGCAATAAGGTCAGCCCACCTGACAGACAGGCCACAGCTTTTACAGAGTGGCCACTGACTCTGAAAGCAGTTTAGATATGTGCTACCACTTTGATTTCTCCCTGGGAAGAAACCTGCAAAGCTGTGTCACCCATCAGAAGTTTGGTCAAGACAATCTTTCTTCACTCAGGTCCCTCTGGCTGCCACCTTGCTGCTTGCTTGTCCTTCAGTTGTCTCACAGCCACACCTGGCTGCATGCACTCGATGCATGAGACCGGCTCTCCTTTTTCCTGTTATTCAGTCCTTCCATGGAGAAAAATTTATGGCCATAGCAAGATGCTCCATGCTTCCTTGGTGGGAGAGGGACACTGAAACTGCATGAAAATAGACAAATGCCCCAACTGAAAGTGTCCTTGCCAGCATGAGGGCTCTCAGGTAGAGGGTTTGCAGTATCCCAAGAGGTCTTCTGGCAAATGACTTTTTCACACTCCCTCAGGACATTAAATAACCACAGCCTAACTTGCAAACTGTATGGAGCCTCAGCTCCTGGCCTTCTTCCAGTTCCTGGGGAAAACAACACCAGCAGAGCAATCAATAGACCATCAGTATATATGCTTACTTTTGATCACTTCCCCTCCAGAAGGAAACATTTAGTGGGGGCAAAGCCTTTTCTATCTGGGCAGCCTGGGCACACTCTCCCAAAGTAACTTGCTATCAAACTCACGTCAGCGTGGAAAGAGGAAAAGTGAGCAATGTGATTTCACTGCCCTGATTGCCTGTGAAGAAACTCAGGATGGACACAAACACCATCCTGAAATAGCCTGTGAGACACTGGATGTTTGAGCTTTAGAAGTTGGTGGGTTTTTTTGATTAATGTTTTTTTTCTTTTGGCCTCTGAAAGTAGCAGGGTTATTTTTGTGTGGGCCCCAGATTTGAAATAGCACATCTTGAAACCTGGGACCTGGTAATATTTGGGTCCCTGGCTGCAGTGCATTGATAGAGTTGTTTGAATGGCCCAATGCTACTGAAAAAGTCAGCTGCAGGCCTGTATGACACAAAGCCTCATTACAGAAGCCATGCACTGGAGAGAATAAGGAGCTTGAAATTGCTTCTGACAGGTGCTTAGATGCTCACCCACAGCAACACACACTGTGTGTCTATCAGGGACCCGTCACAGGCATGCACACCACTCCTGGGATATCAAGCAGAGGAAGATGAACTGACACAGAAACTCCAGAGAAGACTTTGAAGATATATATAACATGACCTGCAGCCTGCACGTGCTCCTCTCAGGGATAAAATAATGAATCAGTTGGAGAGTGGGTGTGAGCACACAGTAAGAGATGCAGACCTAGAGCAGAACACTTGATACAATACCGAAGGAGCTGATTGATTGAACTTAAGCATAAGTGGAGCCACCATTTAGCTCCAGAATGCTGGGTTACACCATGTGCCTTTTACTCTTCAGGACACAGCACTGTGCTCACAACCAACCAGGCTGCCTTGATAAGAGAAACTTATGTGAAACATCCTGCACTGCATGAGGCTGGAGTGGGCAAAGTCAGGAAAGAGCTGTGATGGAAAACAGCTCTGGAGCCCTGGAGTACCCAAAGAGCCAGCAGTTCTTGACAAGCTGGTAGGTGCCAATGGGATACAGAGGTCTGAGGACAGTGGAGGTGGGAAGTCAGGGCAAGGGCAGCTTGGCAGTGGTTTCTGCAGAGGAGGTACAAGGTGTGTTGGTGGCGTTTTACTGGCCAGATGAAGCTGCGTGCTCTCTGCTGCTCTGTTTGAGACACAGCTCTCCTGCAGCAGTCAGATAGTCTCAAAAGCTCAAAGTGCATTGTCAGATGCTAAAATGCAAGAGTAATTTGTGAAAAACACGAGATTTCTGAGTCCCTGTAATTATTTGATGATCTGTCCCATGGAAAAGCCTCCTTAGCCCTCAGGTCTTCAGTGGCCCTATTGTGCTGGCTGCTGCAGTGACAAAAGAAGGGGAAGCTTCTGTTCTCAGCCAGGGAAAAACCCAAAGGGGGACAGAAGCGGCTGCCAGCAAGGCTGGGTGACGAAACAGCACCATGTCTGCTAAACTAACATGCAGTCCATCAGGTCTGTACCATAGCCCAAATGGCAGCTTTCATGGACCAAGAGCAACACATATTCCCAACATGGACAACCCTGGCCTCCAGACATACGGACGCAGGAACTGAGACCATCAGGCCATGGTGGTTCCCCCAAAACAGCCTACGTGGGGCTTTACAGATACAAATAAGCACTTCCACATCACCGCTAGAAATGAATAGGAGGCCATAGTGAACGTAGAAGCAAACAGGGGGCTCAGATAAGCCCATTCTGTAGTCCCAGAAGATCAGCAACACAAAGAGAGGCAGAAACAAAAATCCCCAACCTCAATCTTCACAGGGAACAAGTGCCCAGCTGCCTCTCGCCCTTCACTGCGTGGGACGGGTGGTGAGATGGCCTTTTGTTAATTGGTGCCCTGTGCCTGGTGCTCAGCTGGCAAGGACAGGCTGTCCCTTCCAGAGAAACCCCTTGCATAAGAATTAAAGAGGAGCTAGGCTGAGATGCTGAACTAATCCACCGGGGCATGCCGGGAAGCTGCGTTTTAAGCCATTCTCCCTGCCCTCTCGCTGTTTATCTCTCCTGTCCCTCCCACGGCACCGCGCGAATTAGCCTGCCTGGGCAAGCTGGTTTCATAACGGCCTGCGCTCCGTCGCGGCCCGCCGTGGGAGACGCTGGTGCATGGGAGGCCTTTGAGGCAGCACCGTTCCGCGCCGCTGTGCAGGAGGAGCCCCCCAGAAGCGCCGCTCCCCGCGCCGCCCCCGCGCAGCATCTGCACGCCGCACACGCATTTCCCTGCGCTGCCGCCGCTTCGCTGCCGCTGCCGCCGCCGCCGCACGCCTGCACTGCGAGCTTGAGTTGCGTGCGTGTGACGCGGGGTGAGCTCAGCGGGATTCACGAAACTGGCACACTTGTTGCTGGCGCTCAGAGCTACTGCCCCAGCTGCTCCTCTGCCGCGGTGCGCCTCACCCGTTGTCCGCTGTGGGTGCGCGATACCTCATTCCCCTTCAGCCAGACCTTTGACACGGGACACAGGTTGCAGCTGACCCTTGCACGGACGCGTGTGGTACACAAGCATCTGTGCCACACACAAATGGGGCACTGGGCTTCACAGTATCGCAGGATAACGCAGGTTGAAAGGGACCTCAGGACAGCTCTAGTCCAGCCTTCTGCTCAAAGCAGGGTCAGCAAAGAGGTCAAACGAGGTCGCTCAGCACTTCATCTGGTCTGTAAGGCTGGAGCCTGCAGGGTCTCTCTGGGAAACTTTTTCCCACATTTGACCATCTTTAGGGACAGAAAGGTTTTCCTTTTATTCAAGCTGGACCCCTCTTGGTTTAGCTTGTGCTCATTATCCTTCATCCTCACCACTTCACCACTGTAAAGAGCTCAGCTCCCAGGTCCTTTCCAGCAGAGCTATTCTCCATCTGGCAGTTCCTCAGGCCAGGGCATCTTCCTTCCCAGGTACAGAGCTGAGTATTTGCTCTTGCTGAACTCAGAATGTTCCCACAGGCCCATCTCTTCAGTGTGTGTATGCCATTCTGTTGGCAACCCTGCCCTGGGGCATGGTATTGTATTCCCACTCCATCTAGGTGTCATCTGCAAGCTTGGTGGAAGTGCACCCATCACCCTTTCCAGGTCATTAGTAACCATGTTAAAAAAGACAGGTCCCAGGACAGCCCTTTTGAGGCACTTTTCTTGGTACTGGCATTTAGCTAAAAATGCAACTCATTAGCAACTACTCCCTGGGCCTGACTAGCCAACCAATTTTTTTTTCCCCTTTACTTGAACATCAGAACATTATGGGATACACTGCTGAAAGTCTGTCTGAATTTGACAATGACTTCCACTATTCTCCCCTCACCCATAAGTCCGGTCATTTTATCAAAGGCAGCAGTCAAGTTATTCAGGTATGATTTACCCTTGGTAAATCCACACTGACACTTGCCACTTACTTGCTTCACATGACCAGAAATCTGTTCCAAGAGAACCCACTTGAGGGCCCAAATGAGTACCCAGGATCAACCTTTTGGGCCTTTTTTTTTTCCTTAAAGAAGAATGAATGCAATATTTGGTTGCTTTTATTATTTATTATCATTATTTATTTATCTATAAGAAGAATGCAATATTTGCTTTTCTCCAGTCACGGGAGTTATGGGAAACCTACTCTGATCTGTACTTCTACATCCAGCCTTTCCTCCAACCAGACTCACAAACAGAAGTCATTTCACAGCTGAGTTGCGTTCCACCTGACCAGTACTACACCTCATTTGGTCTGACCTGCTAATTTTCTTACAGGGACAAATGTGTTGCTTTGTGCCTGCTGTTCCTAAGACAGAAGCCTGCGTCTCTGAGCTCCAGGGTTGTCTCTCTTCTCCTCGGGCTGCACACCCTCTCACTGAAGGCTTTGAAAAATTCACACTGCTGTCAAAAGTCATCCCTAGTGCCATACAGAAAGGGAAAATGGAGCAGAGCATCTTGATCCTATTCCTCCAGGAAAGGTGGGATTGGGTTTCCCCAGCAGATGACTCTGCCATAGGATGTGGCAACAAGGCAAAAGCCCAAACAGAGAGAGGGATCAGTCCAACTCATTGTTTCAAAAAAATGACAAGGGTCGGAATTTCTCAGAGGGAAATTTGCTGCTTTCAAGGTGGTGAAGAACCCACAAGACTTGGCAAGGCAGAGACAGTGCCTCCCCTGCAACCCTGCATCTTATTTAGTCTTGCTGGGCCATGTTCTTCCATCATTCACTAGACACTCAGATGCCATGCTGCCTAGGGACCACTCCGTGTGCAGCTGAGGAGGATGTGGTTGCATGTCTTCAAGCGAGATCCTGCTGATTCAGCTCTGAGTCCAGCTCCTCCCAAGGAACCTTGGCCCTGTCCTGTAGTCCTCTGTTATGTCTGCTCTGGCCTGACACAGCTCTGAGGGTGCACCTGAATATTCCTCTTTGTTTGTTTTTCTTCCATTAGGTCTATTTTTTTTGTCTTTGACAAAAGCAAGCCAGCGTGGGTGTAATAAAGAGAGTCAGTTGCAAACTTACAGAAGCTGGGGATACCACAAGGATAAAAAAGGTGAGGTATATGGAAAAAAGCAATAAAGGCCCTTAATTACAGGTGTGGCCAGGAGCAGCTCCTATTATTAAGGCTGTTAGCACTTCCCTTTTTAAGCCCCTGTTTTCACCTGCTTATAACTTTGTCAAAGTTTCACTGCTGGAGCAGAAATTTTCCATAAAAAGGGATTGCCTCAGCTTGAATTGGGCACATTTATTCAGCATTTATTGAAAATGGTGGCACACCAACATTTGGAGGGCATGCATATGGCCCACAGGATAAAGGTCTTGGATATTCTGGGCTTTCAAGCACGGGCTTGGTCTTGAGCAGGATGTTAGTTAGGGTTTTCTTGTGTCACAGAGGCTGTGTTTTGCCGGCTCCATGAAACATTGCTCGGCGTGGACAAATTGCATGGTTCTGTTAAACGCAGGAGGAAGACTTGTCACAGCTACAAAGGTTTCAACCTCTACTAACCTGCCCAACCCTCCCCGGGCTTCTGCCGCTGACGTGACAGCATATGGGCTTTCCCACAGAGGAGCAGGGCTGAAGGAAACATGGATGGCTTTCCCTGCCAGAGCTGCATCCTGCCACTGCGTCAGGCACCGGGCTGAATCCCTCTGCCCTTTGCTCCTTGTCACTTCTCTCTTGGGACACCAGGTGGAGGGAAACTTCTGATCTGAACAGGGAAGCAATGAAACTCAAAGGGAAAAGACCAAAAAATGGGGAAAATCAAATGGAACGGGGAGGTAAATGAGTCGCTGGGAGCTGCAGGGAGATGCCAGGGTTGGTTGGGCAAGGTGGGGATTGCCTAAGAGCTGCCGGAGTGACTTGGACTGGTGAGCAGAGAAGCTGGGAGCAGAAAGCAGGGTTGGCCATTGCAGTGGGATGGGAAACAGGAAGAGCAGAGGCGTGGTGATCAGAGATGGGGAATGGGAAGAGCAGAGGAGGACTGATTGGCAGTGAAGTGAGCCGGGAGGAAGGCAGGCAGCACTCAACCCATTTGCCTGGGGAATGAGGGATTTTGGTGACAGATGGGGACTGGAGACGGACAGCAACTGCCACTGACCAGCTGCCCAAGAAGGCTGGACTGGTGACAGGGAGCAGCTTGTGTGGAAGGAGACAGCTTGTGGTAGGAAGGCTGGGACTGACTGGCCAAGGACGCACAGCTGAGCCAGACCACTATGGTTTGGGGAGACTGGGCCTGGGCCTGCAATGGGGAAGAGACAGGGAATGGCAGCTGAGGTGGACCTAGCAAGGGGTAATGGCCAGGCCCAGAGCCCAGGACTTTGTGACAAGCCTGAAGAAGAGAACGCAAAAATGGGAAAGCTTGGAGGGGGGAAGGGGAATCAGGAGGTGTTTCTGAGACCACAGATTTCTCCAGTGACCAAAAAAGAGTCTTCTGCCAAGTTTTCCTCCCAAGCCTTACTGTTCCAGTGCTATTACCCCAAATGCCACCTAGGAGCAGGTGTCTTGTCTCACCAGCTCCACTTCTCACTGAGGACAACAGGCCATTGCTGCACTCTGATATCAGAATGCACATTTCTCATCATTGAGAAATGGCAGCACCGAGGCTGGATGTATAACCGCCCTTCAGCCTCCTCAAGCATATAAATGATGGTTGAGTCTTTAATTATGTGGCTGCAGATTTATTTTCCATGGGTCACCTACAGCACACAGGTTAGATGGTGTTCTGGATGAGTTGAGGCTGTGTCATGAAGAAGGCTCTTTGCAAGGACTCAGCATCATCTCTCTTATTTTTTAATTCTATTTTGTTCTAAGAAGTGTGAAAGAAAAGGAGGGGCTCACTGCTGAGGCAGTTGTGTTTTGGCCTGGATCCCTGCCCCTGCTGTGGATTTCCTACCTGCTGCTGAGCAACTCACTCACAGCAACCTTTTCAGAGGTAGCTATTAGCTATGTTTATTTATTTTGGCATTTTGTGTTTAGCCTTGTGCTATCCTGGGCTCCTGATGTCTCATTTGCGGGAGTATTTATTGCTCCCTGCTGCGTGTGAATGGGGACTTGCACTTGCCTGTAGAAAAGGTTCTAAAACACACAGTGCCCTGGGAAAGTGCTCAGATCAGCGTCCCCACCTCCCAAGCTGCTTTTGACCTTCCCTCCAGGAATGCTGGGCCTCCTCTAAAACCCTTCTCTCTTGCTTGGTATGAGTATTGAGGAGGCAAATCTGTTATCATTTGGGAAGTATGGAGACATGAGAGCATGTATCCCACAGAAAAGGTCCTGTGAACATTGCTCTTTTTTTTTTTTTTTTTGAGTGGGGCCTGAATGTTATGAAAATAACCTCTGAGTTAATGCTTTGAACAACTCTGTTCTGCTCTGTTGGATGTGTCAAGCCACAGGTACCTGCCTCCTCGGGAACCTCTGCCCTTGAAATGCAGGTAGAAATGTTCTTGTTCTCTCTTCTCATCTTTTCTTGCTTTCACTGGCCTTGCAGAAGTAGAACTTCAGCACAGAGATGAAGTTTTCTGTGCTCTTCCCCTGATTCCTTGCACTTTCCTAGCACTGGCAAGTTTCTCTGTGAAGAAGTGGCTTTGGTCTTCAAAGCAGCATGTCCCTTTCCAGATAGGAAGTGAAATGGGATTCTGCTTGCTGCAGATCAGGCAGACTTGCCAAGTGTGACCTGGCAGCTCTCTCTCTGAGGTCTGTTAGGTCACTGGAGCTCAGCTTTCCCATGAGTTTTATGAGGTGCTATGAATACCATATATGGTGACCCTGGAAGGTCACCCAGCAGTGACAGTGTGAATAAACAGGGCAACTCTAGCCTCTCTTTTCATTTCCTACCCTAGAAGTGACATGCTGGGCAGTGGTGAGGCTGGTGGGTGCCCAGCAAGGCATAACGCACTTGGGATACAGCAGCCCACAAGACACATTGCAGTGAGTTGCTTCTACAGTGTGGCAGTGAGAGCACTGTAGACTACCCAAAGACTTACTTTCCTACGTGAACAGGACAGCAGCCAAAAGGCCTGCAAGCAGAGCAGCCCGTCTTCTGCTTGTTTGCCACCACCAGCAGCACTCCCTGCATCAATCTAGGAATGCTCTGACCATGTCTGAAACCCTTGAAAGACATCCCAGATGCTGATCCCCCAGTTGCTGATCTGAGAGGCTACATTGGCACCTCCACTTTCTTCCATGCTCTACATCCAGTGATCCTCCTCAGGCAAACCAGGCAAACCAGAGAGAAGGGATGAAGTAGAGGCCTCCTGGCATGGGGTTATGAACGGGACTGTGTCTTACTGATGGCTCTGGGAGGTTAGACAGCCTTCCAGATGTTGTTGTTTAAACAAATTCTTAGTGTGGCTTTTTTGTTGTATGCTGGTGCTTAATGCAGGGCTAGATATGAGGGGATGACAATTTTATTGAGAGGTGCACAGAAAAGCTAAGGTTAGTGCTGCACAACAGATTGATAACTGGAGAGGAATGGAGATGACCTAGCACAGACTGTGAGCACGATTCTGCCTGTCCCTCAAATTTCTTCCCTTGACAACTTTTCTCTAGTTAGGGCCCTGCTGCTTGTGTTATATGTAACACCTACCTTTTTCAGACATGGGGGTAGGAGCTACCTGTTGTACCACTGGAGCACCGGCAGTCCTGATGGAGATAGGGTCCCTGCTATATGGGCTGCTATACACATAGCCAAACCCAGCAGCCCCTGGCCCAGGCTCTCTAATACAAATCACTCCATAAGAAGAGGAGTAGCTAGGCAATGCTTGGAGAGAAGAAGGTGGGTGTTATTAGATCACATGGTTAGCCAGGCTAACAGCACTAAAAGCTTGATTACAATTCAATTAAGGGAATGTTTCTAATTAAAGAGTTCTTATTTTAAGCCCTAAATGATTAAAATAAAGGTAGCTGAAGTGTCCGTACACACATTCTGATTTCATTCCCAAGGGTTGTGCCTGCATTCGGGATTTCCTCAAACTCCCTTCCGTCACCTCAGCCAGCAACAGGGGAAAAACTGGCATGGCCATTGTCCCCTCAGACACTGCACCCATCTGCCAGGCAGCAACGTCCCAAACTCTGCTCCCACCAGCCACTCTGAGAGCTGCCTTTCCTGGGATCTGATTCAGGTGTCTCCTTCCAGGAGCCCTCTCTGTCAGGCCCTGCCTCACTCGGTGCCTCTTCGGGCCTGCCGCTCACAGTGAAGTCATGAGCCATGTTGGGCTCCAGCAAATTCCCTCACGGCTGAGGTTCATCCACCCCAGGTAGCAGGGCAAGCCCTCATCTGGATTTATCAGTGGCTGCACACTTTGTTACCTGCCCTCCCATCTGGTCACTGTTATATAAGATGTGAAACTACCGAGGTTCAGTGGAGCATGTGTAAAGAAATGTCATTACTACCAAAAACTCAATTAAATTTTAACTTCTCACAAAGGAGACAAAATTCTGTGACAGAAGTGGCCTGGCAGTGAGAGAGGATTCCCAAAGGCCTACATAAAATGGCAACTATTCCCAGGTCTCACAGCTCCTCAGTTCAGTGCAGGCACTCACTGGTGATGGGGTTTAGACTGTTGCAGCCAACCCTCTTGGTATGATTTGAAGCTAAGGAAGGCTCAACCTAGAGGACATTGCATAGGATTCCATCCAAGTGGGTTTTGAGTATCTTCAGAGAAGGAGAGTCCTTAACCAGTCCACAATCAGGAGAAACTGCTCCTGCTCCCAGAGCTCACAACTGTGCTTCACTCTTCCTTGGCCCATGGAGTCCCAACTTTCCACTTCCCAGAAGCCTTTAAAAACTTCCCCAGCCTGGACTCTGCTCCTACACCCCTGTTGTAGGGGTGCTGGTTGCCTCTCCCTGACTCAGCTGCCTCTTTCAGAGTTGCTTTGGGACTTGCTGATGGGCATGGTGGCCTCCTGGCCCCCAAGCAGCCCAAAATCTCTTGGGGTGCCTGAGCTTTGCACTTGTCTGCTGGTGGGTGCGTTGTGGACCTCTGTCTGTGTTAGTGTACATGCTGACATTCCTGTGTATTTGCAGATGCTTAACCCCTGTTCCTAAGGGGAAAGGGCTGAGGAGCCTTGACACCCTTCTGTGGGGTTAGAGTGGCTCTGATGCCTTATGTGCCTTCATGCAGAATCTCCACTTGGCATCTGCTACCATTGTGATGGGACCCAGTGACCCTTGTATGAGGACCCCCAAGCGAATATGACGGCTGATGACCCTGCTGAGGTGACAACAGTGGCATACTGGAGCTGCCCCACAGCCCCCACTGCAATGGGGTGCCACGGGTGGGATGCTGCCCACTCCCCCGCACTGAGAAGAAATCTTCAGCAGATGGGCAAACAGCCCCCCAAAATCATCCCGCACCTGTGCGAGTTAGGTCTCACCTTCGGAGGGGCTTTGAGGGGACAGAGACCGGGAGTACAGGGGGAACGGCGGCGGGCAGTTGTGCCTTTAACGACGGGCGGAGGAGGAGGAGGAGGAGGAGGAGGAGAAGGAGGAGGACCGGGGCTGCGTTGGGTGACATCAGTGGGTTTGGCTCCGGGGCTCAATGGAAACTGGGTGAGCGCCGGGCTGTGCCGACCACACGCCGGCTGGAGAGGACGGCGAGCGGGCGGGAGGCGGCAGGCAGCGCCGCGCCGCGCTGAGCCGAGCGGAGCTGAACGAAGGAGGGACGCGTCGAGCACGGCCGCCGCCAGCCCTCCCCAATCCTCCGTCATCCTTCCCGCCGCGGCCGCCTGGCCCCCTGACAGCCGGCGGAGCAGCAGCCCCACACGGTCCCCTTCCCGTCAGGGTGGGTATGGGGGGCGCCCGCCTCCATCTTGGGGCGCAAACCCCGGGGGAAAGGCGGCCCCTCCGGCTCTTTGTGTGCGCGGAGGGAGGNGGGGGAGATTCCACTCTCTTCCCTTTCTCCCCCTGTCGGGGCCCTGCCGGCCGGCGGGGCCGGACCGAACGGAGGGGGTGCCGTACGGTTCTGGGCGGAAGGCTGCTGGGGTCCCCGCAGGGGGCCGCTCCCGGGGTGGTTTATCTCCCCCCCTCTCCCACTCACTGATGCTCCTTGTCTCCCTCCCCAGCCTTTATTATTGCCTGTTTTCGGGGTCTGCTTTTAGGAGATGTGCCTTGTGTGAAGGGCTCCGTTATTCCTTTTGTACGGGTGGGGGGCTGTAGGGGCGGGGGTCCGCGGCCGGGAGCGAGGAGGGGGGGAACGAGGAGAAGTTCAGCGCCGTTCCCGGGGGTGGCTGCTTTTTGTTACCTACCCGGAAAAATAACAGCCCGGGTAAGGCTGTCTTCGCGTAGTGTTTTGCCTGTAGGGGGTGGGGGTGTAAGGGACGTATTTATTATTATTTTTTTGTTCCCCCTCTGTTTTCCTTTTGTGGCTGTTTCTTCCTCAAATGACCAAACGCTTTGCTGGGTTTCTCTCCCCCCATCTTATTTACTGCTTTCTCTCTCTNTTTTTTCTTTTTTTTTTTTTTTTTTTTTTTTGTTGGTTTTTTTTTTGTTGTTTTGTTTTGTAAGTGTGAAAGGATCTGAGGGGATTTGATGCTTTGCATTTCAATCAAAATATATTTTTCTTCTATTTTCCATTTCCATTTTTGAGCCACTTCAAATTAATGTTTTGCCAGCCTCTTCCTTTATTCCCTTCACACACGCACACAGAGAAGACACACACAAAAAGCCGTGTAAAAACCTTCATGGTCCATGGGCAAAGCAGCCCACGCTCCCACCGAAAGCTGGAGTGTGGCTGGGCTCGGCAGCCTCCATTATTGAGCCGTGGCTTCGGGGTTTGCTTGGCCTTTGCTAGACAAGGCATCTTCTCGTTCCTAACCCTCTCAGGTGGGACCGAGGTGGCCCCAGTCTATCTCTCTACACCCCACCCCCGCCCCGAGATGGTCCCTGTGCCTTTGGTCGCCATCGGCACTGATATAGCAGTACGGGCACAGCTCTATCGTGTGTTTATATAATGGTCTTTGTGCCTGTATGTGGGTATTTTATATTATATAAATAGGGATTGGTGCAGAATGGTGTGTGTGTGGGGAAACAGTGCTGGTGGCTGGATAGTATTGTATTTTTTTTTCCGAGGCCGTGTAGTATATTGTAGATGTCAGTGTAATGCTGGATATTCATGTATGCAAACGCTCATGCGGGGCGCACACTCGCTTTGAGGTTGTATGTGTGTTAATCCCTTATGGAAAACTAAATGGTTTAACTAAATGATTGCCCTGCAGCCCCTGGGAACGCTGCCTTGGCTGGAGAGCGCAGGAAGGGTGGCAGGGCAGGGGGGGTTAAGCCTGCCGGGAGGGCGGGAGGGAGGGCTTTTTAAATTCTACGAAGATAAATAATAGAGAAGGAGCGATACAAATTTCATATATAGTAACGCGAATTTTGCATGCGGAATTTTCTTTCTTCTTGTCGTAGTAGACCTGAAGATCACATGGTAAGGGCAAAAGGTCTAGTTGGTGGGGGTACATGTGTGAAGTAGAAACAAATGTGGTAGATGTTTGAACTCCTGGAGCAGCAGTTGTTGGGGGGCGGGATGTGTGTGTCCTGCCCCCTCTCCGTGAATCCAGGCTGTTGCTCTCTGGCTATCCTGGATGGAGGTTTTCTAAGCACACTTGTGTGTGTGTGTGTGTGTTGGGGGGGGAGATAAGGCAAAATGACAGCTGTTCGAGACCATGATTTTTCACTCCATTATTCTGCTTCCCACTTCCACCCCCTCGTCCCAAAGCATTTTTTACATTCCCCTTTAGAGCCTGTTGCTTAATCAGCTAGAAGGGCTGCTGCCTCATTGTGTGAGGAAACCCTTCTTAACCTGGCTCCTGCCTGTCCCAGAAGGGTGGAACCGAATTTAGGCTTGGGACTGTGGTGTTGGAGCACAGTAAATGTTGTGCCTTGGTGCAGAGGGGGCCCTTCAGGTACCTATTGCCTGCCGTCTTCATCTTGCTTGGCAGTGCTTGCCCCAACTGGGAATTGGGCTCAAGTGGAAGTGCTTGGGATTCGCAGGCCTGTGCAAACATGGCCATGAAGGAAGGAGGCTCAAGAGCTATGTTCCTGATGGTGGTGTGACGGGTTCCTGGGGACAGAGACCTTTGATCGTTTATTGGAGTAGGAGTGTAAGCAAGTCAGATGTATGTTAATGTGGTTATACAGAACAGCAGGCAGCGGATGAAAATCATGTCTGTTTGCTGCGCCCTCACCCAGGTACGCCTGCCTCCTGGTTCAGTTCCCAAGGCTCTGCCTACATTCCTTGTAGTAAGAAAGTCAGAAATAGCCACAGGCTTTTGTAGACTTTAGACACAGAGAAACCCACATGCATAAGTAAATAGTAGGTGAGGGGACTCCACCTCTTAGTGTTTTGTGTGTGGTTTCTGGTGACTGGTACTCTGCTTTCAGGGTTCACAATGTCCCCTGAATGCCTTGATAGGATTATTTCCCTGTACGTCTCTGCAGCCCGTACATTCCTCTTTCTGTAATCCCATCTCCTGGGGCAGGAGAAGCAGCTCTGGGTTTATACAGAATCCTGTAGCTGGGATTATTATTTTTTCATTATTATTTTTTTGTGTGTGCCTGTGTCTCACAAAGCCATTCGTCCCTCCTTTCCTTCAGTGATGCTTCATTCCCATCAAGCTCCAGCAAGGGAAAGTTCCTCTCACCTACTTGTGAAAACATGAATCATTCCTCACCTTTCCTGTCCCCAACAGGCTCTGTGTCTGTATTTTGTACGCTAATAATGTGGCATTGCATAAATTAGGAATGTAGCAGATCCCTCTAAAAGGAGACGTGTTGGGTGTCTTGGGAAGAGCTGTAGTTACTGGAATAAATTGGTATCCACAGAAGAGGCAAGGCCAACGGGGTTGTTAACAGGGGAACTGTAGAACTGTGTTTGGCTGAGATGCTTGCAACAGAAGTTGAGCTTGGCAGGAAGAACAGACTCTGTGGCCATAGTCTTTCCACCTAGTTGGTTTTTGGTGGAGGTGAGTAGGCTAAGCTTGAGCATGTTGATGGGGTATAGCAGGTCAAAGGGTTAGCAAATCACCTCAGGTAAAAGGATGAGGAAAGGTCTGAGCTGCTAAAAACAAACAGCTGGCACACCTAGATAGGCAATAGAAGCAGAGAGATTCAGGCCAAAAGGGGCTGTGATCCCATCAGAAGTGTGTGGAGATAAGCTAGCCAGTCAGTGGGTGCCTCAAAGGGTTCAGTTCAGGGAGATGTCTCCTCCCTGTCCCTGTGTTGGCTCCTGCCTAGGGGTGATGGAGTCGTTTGCTCCTGGAAGTCCATCTACCTCTTGAAGCCCTTGGGTCCTGCGCTTCACTGCCACCGAGATGCTAGTCTAGGGTGGGATTAGAGAGCACTGCTCCTCTTCCTTGTAGGATTTACTGTGCTTGTCCCTTCTAATGTCTCACGAGGTTACCACTGTCCAAGTGCCAGGTCCTGTAGATTACAGTGAGCAGTCCTGTCTCTCTTTGTGGTAGTGTGAAGTGATCACTCAATGAAACTTCCTTGGGAGGAATTTCCTGTCCCTCCAGTCCTTGAACAAAATGATACAGCAGAGATTCAATCCTTTTTCATTCCTACAGTGGAAACAGGGAAAATATTATTGAAAAACCGTTCCTGTAGCATTTCTAGCTCACAGTATTCCTGGCCATCCAGGAGATGAGGAGAGAGGATAGAGGCCCTGCAGAAAGTGAAATATTTAAAAACTAAAAATGTACCAGTGTCTGGGTTAAGTGGGGAGCTCTCTTCTCTACTGTTGCATGATTCACTTCCTGTTTCTGCTCTGACACTGTGCTTTCTGTGCTCCTTTTCTCAGCACGATTGAACCATGGAGCTTCGAGTGGGGAACAAATACCGGCTGGGCAGAAAGATTGGCAGTGGTTCATTTGGAGACATTTACCTAGGTAAGTGTGAGTCTTTGTCCTTCCGCTTGCAAAGTTGTTTTTCTCAATTGCATTATTGTTTTGGGGTTGTTTTTCTTGTCTGTTGATACTTGTGGGCACCATGTAAGACTGGAGGTGGTGGAGAGAAAAAAGTCTTCAAGGAATACTGCTGGTTGCTCTTGGTTTGATGGTAGAAAAAGTGGGATGAGCTCAGCTTTGCCTTGCAGATATTTGAGACACAGTGGTGTTTGATCAGACTGATTTTGGGTTTGGAATATTCAGGGCATATTTGTCCTACACCCTATTTCAGCTCTCACCTCCTTTTCTTGAGCTTCATGGGGGTTGGGTATAAAGTCTGCAAAGAGTGGGTAATGGAAAGGAGGAGATGGATGTTTCTTCAGGTTGGAATGAATAAAAGTTTGTGGAAGGCTGATAGTGGAAGAGCTGGTCCAGTCTCTGTGACCAGGAGGTATAAAGAAGGCCAAAGAGGCTTGGCCTAGTTAAAATCCTAGGGCCCAGATCTGTTACATCTATAGTGGGATTTAATTAGTGTCTGGAATGACCTAAGCTGGGAGCAGAATGGACAGATCTTACGAGACACTGGATTTCCTGCTACCACAGCAGATCACTTGGTTAGAACCTCTTCCAAGTCCCCATGCTGATGTGTAAATATGTTCCCAGTTGCTTTGCCTGCCGATGTCTCAAACCATGTGAGGCCAGAGTGGTGAGACTACCTAGCAGCCCGATCAGTCCCTCTGTGAATGTTGGTGTAGCTTCACCTGTCATCTAGTTCTCACCACTGTTTAGCTTTAGTCCTGCAGGCCAGCAGACTGATTACCCTCTCTGTTCATGGTATTTGCACATTTTGAGCACTTGGAAGTGGTTGTCATGTGCTCTTTAACTGTTAATTTGCTCAGTTGAGTTGTATTTTGCTTCCTCATACATCCACCACTCCTCAATCTTGCTGCTCCTTCAAATTTTCCTAGTTTGTCCATCTGTTGAGCAACTTAAAGCCTATGCAGCATTCGAGGTGTGGCATTTCTTCTACCCTTGAATGATTCTATAATGTGATGCCTCTGCATAGGCTGCTGTGGGTCTCCTTGGCTTCCCCCATCACCAACATTATATCGAGTTGCAGAATTTGCCTTGGAGCACTGTCAGCTGTATTGTAGGTGATCTCTTCCAAGTTCTGCAACATCTTCCCATTTCTCCCTTTTTTTTGTGTTGAATACCTCTAAGTTCAGATTACTTTTTCCCTGCATTTATAAATCACCTTCTGTTTTCTAAACCTTTTGCCTTTTATCTCCATTTCCTTCTTGCTTTATTATTCTCTGCTGATTTGGTGTTGGCAGCCTCTTTTGATTAAGTATCCTGTGGGAATCATCAGTGACAGGCTTCATTGCCACCTTTATCCAGAGTGTGAACATAGTTGATAAATAATGGATCTGGGATCCCAATTCCACTGGATGCTGCCTTTACTGCAGCCTACTCCTCTATGCCACTCCTCTGAGGCTCTCCAACCAGTTAGTGTCTTGGGTGATGGTGCTTTAAATCTTCAGGTGCTAGAATTTGAGGAGTGAAAGGCCAGACATAGCATTTTCCAGCTGTTCTAGGGCTTAAAGCCTTCCAGAGTCTCTCAAGGAAAATACTAATTGCAAAACATGTGGAATACCTGTGGAGAAATAAGGGAGGTATGGAAGGGAAAGACCTGATGCTACTGTATTGCTCTGTACCAGATAATGTTGTCCACCTGTGCACAGGCTACATGCAGAACAGGCCCTGGTGAAGGGGTTGTGCCTGCCTTGCCTGTAAGCAAACATGAGAGGTGGAGGAAGCCCTAGTGCCCTAGTGTGGTGAGCACAGTGGGATGCCTCCAACCACCCAGTTCAACCAAGTTACTTGAATGCAATATCAAAGCCCTTGTGAAGTTCATTGAGGTGCAAGCCAGCATGTTTTGAAGCAGCGATAGCGAGACTTCTTGGAGCCTGGGTGACTCCCCAGCCTGGAGGGATCAGCCATGTAGTCTGTGATGGTACGTCTGGAGGACGCTTATGCCTATGCTATCCTCTCATGGTCTGCCTTGCAGACAGAGGGACACATTCATGAAGATTTCTCTCCTGTACCACATTCACCTCAGTTCTGTGCCTTGATTATGGTGTAGAGACAGAGCAGAGACAGACAAGCCTTGTTTGTTGTTTAAGGACGAGCATGGGTTGCGTGGCTTATCCCCAGCTTCTCTCTTTGGGGATGTTAGTACCTTCACCTGCTCTGTAGCTAGTGGGTGCTGTATGTTGTGCTCTTTGGGATTTGTTTTGGGGTTTTCTTGACAGAAGGAAACTACAATTTCTACATGGACAGACAAAAAGAATGAACTTCTGTTAATCTTTGGCTGGGGCTGAAAGCACAATGCTTTGCTACCATGCCCTGCCTTGGGAGATAGATGTGCTGAAGGGGATCTTCTCCCCACGCTGGGCTGGGAGGGTGGGAAATGAGATTGGGCTGCCTGTGGGCCTTGGTAAGCCCATTGCTCTCTAAAATTGCTCACTGAGAAGAGCAGAACCCAGTTTGCAGAGGAATTGCTGAGACCTTTGGGCCGTCGGAGGAGGGGTGCTTTGTTAGAGGTGTTGGCCAAGAGGCAGGGCAGGGTTGCTTAGGAATCGCTGGGGCCTGGATGCACTGAAGGGGACGGTGGAGAGGAGCTGGGAATGGTTCGGCAGACAAAGCATGCTGGGACCTGCACGGCTGGGGACAGTTCCTGGTGGCAGGCTCCTCCCTTGCTGGGAGGGGAGTGCCTTCCCTTTGTTTCCTGGCCTGTTAACTCTCTCTCGCCCTATCTGACTTCTTACATCTGTTCCCAGCCCTCCATTCTTCCCTCGCCAGCCTGTGGAGAGGGGAGCGGGCAGTGGGAGATGTGCCCGTTCACTTGCACGGTGTGCCGGGGGGGTGGTGGTTATTGTATCAGACATGCAGCAGGGCTTTCACTCGGAAAAGATCCTGTTTAGCCGGTGACATCCTCTGTCCCTGGGGCCCTGTTTCAAAGAGCTCGTGATGAATGAGTTGAATTTGCGCAGCCCCCACAGCGGAGCGAGACTGGGGGTGGATGTTAGGAATTATCCCCAATCCTACATACGTCTCTCGAGTGGCTGAAGCTAAGGCAAGCTCTGCTGTGTTTGTCTGAAATGTGATGCTTTCTAGGCTGGAGAGGCAGTGGAGAACTGTTGCTTTTGTGCTCGTGTCTTTGAGAAAGATGGTGGTTAAAGCATGAAACAAAGGATCAGAGAGACTCCTGCCCTTGAATTCCCTCCTTGCTTGTGATGCTGTCAGGGCAGATCTCTAGCCAAAAAGCGATGGAGGGAGCAACCTGCTGATGCATGGGGGTTTGGGGAGGGATTGAGCCTAAAGCATTCAGATGGTGACCCTCTCAACGAAGAGCACCATCTCATTAGGTCCAATTGGTTCTGCTCTTGCTTATCCAGGCCACAGGGCTGTTTCTTCTTTTTCTGAGAGACTAACTCTTGTTTGGGCTATGGAGAGCATGGGGCTGAAGACCACATTGATCATTTGAACAGCATATTCACATTTTGCAGAATTTTCCTTATACTTAACTCTCTTTTCCCTTTTCCTGCTTTACATGCTCACAGGTAGCATCCTCAGTTGCAGAAAGCCTAGTGTATGGATGCATCATCCTCTTCCTAAACACAGAGGGTAATGTGGAGATGAGAACTCATTCATCTTTCCACTGTTCAACTTTTGGGAGTAGGGTTCATTTGAAATGCTAATGCTACTGCTGCCGAAAGTCAGCAAGACTTACCATTGCATGTTTGTCAGCAGATGGACTAGGACAGGGAGAAATTCCCTCAGGGAATGGACAAGAGAGATGCTGCAGAACATTTGGAGGAAAGTCTTCACAAAGGCAAGGGAAAGGGAAAAGGGAAGGAAGCACTCATATCTGTTTGGATGTTGTGGATGTTTCCATGCTGAATGAAGGCCAGTGACTGAACAACAATTAAAAAGGTAGATATTAGTCCAGGGCTATGTTCTTACTGTGATCTGAGCTCCTTTTTGTGCTCTCTTCCTCCTTGCAGCCCTGATGGAGTCCTATCATGGAGTTAAGGAAATGTGCAGATTTGCTTTACTAGCCAAGAGTTTTTAAGTGGAAAGCATCAGCATCTTTCCAGAAGTAGCCATTGGACAAATGGCTCTAGCTCTCAGCATGGCTTCTTTCCTTTCCCTTCTCCTGTCTCTTGAGTAAAACCCCTTATTAAATTCATCCCTCCTTCCCCTCCCTCAGAGCACCCTTAATAATTCCTTTCCCTCCTTAGTGTTTACAGCCTTCAAATATTTGCAGTCTGTTGTCATGTCCCATTCTTCCTCCCCACCCTTCTTAGTTGTATCTCTTGTCTATGTTACATATTTAGCTCTTTTAATCTTTCTTAGTAAATCAATCCCTCTAGGCCCCAATCGTTTTTGTTCCTCTCTTACAAATTCCTGGCAGCTTGTCTGTCTCGACCCAGTGCTGTGGTATCTAGATGACGTCTTTTTGCTACCAGGCAGCTTTTGGCTAACTTAATGTACAAGCCAGAAGTCTTCAACAGGGGATGGATCTTCTTAGGATCCAGAGGGATCCACTTGTACAAATACTTCCTTTTTCTCTTTGGTCTCTGCCTCCGGAGGTGGTGTATGAAGGGATATGAATGGAAAGCTCTTTTTACAGCTGTCTTTGTGGGCTCTGATAGTCATTTCACAGAGATTGGGAGGCACAAGTGAACCAGACCTACCAAAATTAGCTATGGAATATCTACAAAACATCACTCCAGCTCATGTTTGGCATCTGTGTTTGGAAGTAGTTTATTTTATGACAGTTTCACAAGCTGCTGATGGTTAGAACTGCTCTCTGAATTGTGTTAGAGTGCAACTTTTAATAGCTCTGGATACAAGGAAGAGCTTGACTCTGTGTGTGAGGCAAGCATAGAAGGGGAAGAGAGAGGAGCAAGTCTTGAGTGTCATTCCCGTGACCTGTGTACAAATCTTAATTCTTTCCATTTTAGGATGATGTGAAACATCTGGAATCCTCACGGCTAGTATGGGAGAGTGACTGTCCCTTTCCTCCTTTGACAGTACACTTTGGGACCAGAGTGCTGGCTTTTGCTTTTGTGGCTGGCAGCTCAGTTCTTTTCAGAAAGAAGTGTATGAGGTGATGGTTTTGTGTAGTCACAAACAGTCTGGGAATACCTTCAACAAAGTAGTTTGATTCAGTTTATTTCTTCATGGTTCTAATTCAGAATATAGCAAATGTTTCTGTGTTGGCAGAAGATAAAGGTATTATTGAAGCCCTCAGGAGAGGGAGAAGCTGGAGATTTGGAAATTGTCTGTATTGAGCAGGTCAGGGTTGTGGAGAAACCAGAAGTAGCTGGGAATGTTAGCAGTGTCTTCTGCTGAACTAATTTGCTCTGTTGAAGTGATGCACCTGAGGTACCCAGTAATTTTTCTCCAGAATAGGTGCTCCATATCGTTGTCTGAGAGGCTGGCTTGGGCTCAAAGGATAGTTACACGATCAGAGACGGCTAAAACTTGCATTGGTTTAAGTAGTGCTGCTGCATACGGACTGGCCTCCCAAAGCCTGGCACGTTTTGAGATGAGCAGCTTGTTAATACAACATGGGACTGTTGTTCCAGCCTGGCTGCAGAGTCAGAGCTGGATTCCTATTCGTGTGCCTTCCTTTGGAAATGGCAATGCTGGAAACTCTGGATGAAGTTAAAGTGGATGAATCTCATTTCTGCCACAGAAGAAATTTCAGAGCAAATCTCAGGGTTTTGGCATCTGTATGGGCCTTGGTAAAAGTGTTTAGTTTCAATGGAAGCTTGCTCAATCTTCGTTTCACCCTCATTTCTATGCAGGAGCCAATATTGCAACTGGTGAAGAGGTGGCCATCAAACTGGAATGTGTCAAAACCAAGCATCCACAGCTCCACATTGAAAGCAAGTTCTACAAGATGATGCAGGGAGGAGGTGAGATGAGGAGGAAAGGATTGAGCTGGGGGAGTGGTTGAAGGAGGAAATTATTCTAGAGAGGCTTAGAAGGGAAATTATGTGGTGTTAGATATGATCGTCTCAGTGGGGGTGCAGCAGTTTTCTTCCGTTCTGTGGATTTAGTCTTTCTCTTTCCCCAGTGGGTATCCCCTCCATTAAGTGGTGTGGAGCAGAGGGGGACTATAATGTGATGGTGATGGAGCTCTTGGGGCCTAGCCTGGAAGATCTCTTCAACTTCTGTTCCCGCAAATTTAGTCTCAAGACAGTTCTGCTCCTGGCAGACCAGATGGTGAGTTTCCTCTGAAGCATTTGTGCCTGCTCTCCTATTCTGTGCCTTTCCCCACCCCCACCCCATATCCCCTCTGCTCAAGAATGCTATATCCTAGGCTTTTTTGATTTAGCAGGAAGTGGCTGCCAGGTTTCTATTTCTTGATGAAGCTGGCGGCCTGGAACCCTGGGCACTGCTGGCTTTTCTTGATCTCCATCCCTGCTTCCTTCCCTGCTGCTCACCCATGTGTTGTGAGTGTGGATGCTTCTGCACAGGTGCTGAATGACTGGCATTGCTGCTGATGTCGACTCAACTGCTTGTGCCCTGTCCTAAGACCCTTAGCTCTTCTGGACCCTCTCTTTTCCCAGCCTGGCTAAATTTTTGAAAGATGCCTTGTGTCAATACTGAATCTGAAAGTTTTCATCCATACAAAATTGCTTCCCACCTGTCCTTGTAGTGCTAGCGGTGAATTCCCCCGCTGGAGGTCTGGGTTGGTGTACAGAAGGTTATTTCATCTCTGTTCTTTGTCTCTACATTTTTCTGCTTTTTTCCTTGGTGCTTCCCTCTGATACTCTCTGCAAAATGTCCCTTTCCCTGCTCTGACAGGCCAGAGTCCTGGACAGGGTCTCTTTTAAAAACAGATAGAGTTATGCTGAGTTACCTCCTGGTTTGTCTCACTATTTACTTGCTTATTCCCCCGTCTCTAGATCAGCCGTATCGAGTACATTCATTCCAAGAATTTCATCCACCGGGATGTGAAGCCAGACAACTTCCTTATGGGCCTTGGCAAAAAAGGCAACCTAGTATACATCATTGATTTTGGTTTGGCTAAGAAGTACCGAGACGCCCGGACCCACCAGCACATCCCCTACCGGGAAAACAAGAATCTGACTGGCACAGCTCGTTACGCCTCTATCAACACCCACCTGGGAATAGGTGAGCATTGCTGTTGCCCCTTGGTGGGGCTTTCCAGGACAAGTAGTGTGTCCCCGGGAGGGGCTTAGGTTCTGTGCCTGGCTCTGCTGCTGACCTGTGTGGAGATGGTGGGTAAAGAACTATTATTCCTGCCTTAACTGCCTTGATTTTTGTAACACTCTGAGCTCCCACATCGTCTACTGCTATGTGTTTGTGTGCCACTTAGTACAATGAGGCTGTTTCAGCAGCAAGGCTCTGATCATCCTGACTGTAGTGCTACTAAGTAGCAAATCTGAAGAGCAGGAACTTTGAAGCTGCCCTGCCTACAGGCCCAGGAAAGTAGCTTCTGTCCTCACAGCTCAGTCCATCTTGGGGAGCTCTTACATTGGAATGTGTAAGTTGGGAATTTGAAAATCAGAGCATGGAACTCCAAACTTTGTAAGCTAGTAGCTTCCATGGGATTTCGGGTCCTCATTATTCCTAGGGAAGGCTTCCCATTCTCCCCTCTTGCAGATGGTTTCTCAGAAATCTGGAGTCTAAGACCTGACCTGCAGAAAGTAAAGCAGTTTCCCACAGTCTTTCTTGCTTAATACTGTATAATGGTAGACTTAAAACACTATATTATATCAAAATGGGGAGTGTTGTGTGTTGAGAGTGGACTGTGATCTGGACTCTTCCACATAGTAAAAATAGTTGTTGTGGAGCTTTCCAAGTTGATCTTCTGTGTTTTGACTTGACCTGCTTATATATAACTGACTCTCCATAGAATACTCAGTCAAGATTTCCACAGCCATGGTAACTGCCGCAAGGAGACATGCACAAAATAATTCTTACTCCTATGTCTGTTGATTCTTTTGTGTGTGCCTGCTCTGTCTGAACTCATAGTGAGAGGCTAAATGTCTGCTTATGGGGTTGTGGGGTTTTTTTTTGAAGGACTTGATTATTCATCCTACTCAAACTTAGCCCTGTATTGCTGGTGCTTGGCCTCTGTGTCAGGGTGAACAAACAATATCTGAACACTAATGCAACAGCAGATTGCATATGCCATCGACCTCAGCACAGCTGCTGCTCTCTTTGTGCCCTTTGCTTTGGCAAAGTCTGGGTATGAGTTACTCTGTGCAACAGGTCTTGGGTGTATTATCTCCATGTTACAGATAGCTCTCCTGAATGGCATAAAGGTTGCATGACTTGCCTGAAGGAAAGGGGATGAGGGTGTTGGTGCTGCAGCTGGAGTTCCTGGTTGTCAGGACCTTGCCACAAGGTGTGTGACAGACAAGTTTGTGAGTTAGCAGCATTGCCATGGGAACTGTCATTCTGAATTTTACTTCTCTGAGACTAAACTCTCTGTCTTAATGTTACATTAATGCAGTTTAGGGAGAGGGAAGGAACCAGGAGGCATTCGTGTGACAGGAATAGCAAATGAATAAATGCCTTATTTGAATGTGCAAGCTAAGGATTGGGCATTCCAGTGTCTGGTGGAAACACATTCTTTTCCCAGTGACCGGGTGAAAAAGTAGGAGGCAAGACTGAGGAGGGTTTCCACAGCTGGAGGCTTGCTGCTGAGGGAGTCACTGGACTGTGCAGGCTTGGGTTCACGCATTCCAGTCAATTTTCACATGCTCTGGAGATGAGAGTCCCTTGCACCCTCCAGAGCTTATAAAGTTGGAAATAGATGCCCAGGGTGCCCAGGAGACAGTCTTGGAAGAAGTCTGGTGGGCTCTGTCTGGATGACAAGAGGCAGGGGGCAGGGCGAAGTTCTTCCTCAAATGTTTGTCCTCAGTGTAAGCTGTGCAGAGTTGTTCTGCTCATCCTGCTCTCTGTCACCATTCCGGAGTTTTGTGTTATTTTTAAAGGCTGCTGCCATGCTGTGGAGGGAGAAAGGGGAAGTGTAGTCCCAGCATGTGCAAAATCAGATCTGAGTATGTACTCAGGAAAATGTTGCTTAAGGCTCATTGCAGTTGGGCTGGCCCTGGCTGATTTCTAGAGAGTCCTGCATGGGAGCAGGACTGCTCCCATGGATAGAACCAGTGTTGGGGGAAGCATTTTCCTTGGAGATCAGGAGGCACTTGACACAAGTTCTTGTCACATGCTTTACATCCAGGGCAAACAGTCCTCAGTCTCTTGTCCTTTGCCCAAGCATGTCTTCGTCAGGTAAGCTCATCCTGCTACTCATGCCTGACTCAGCTCCGTCTGAGGACCCTACTTTGGGAAGGGACTGAGGGTGTGGGCTGGCTGGGAGTCTCCCTGGTAGTGGGAGGGAACTGTCACCAGATTGCTTGCAGAGTGGGTTGGGTTTGAGAGGTCATGTGTTTTAGGTTGGAAGGGGTTTTATGAGCTGCTGGAAGCAAGGATGACTGTCTTACAAAAGTAGCAGCCCCCATCTATTGTAGGAAAATTGAGAAGCTGAGATAAAATGGAGAGAGGAAGCAAGATATGGTGTTAGAGGTCATGGCTGCAGTCCTGCCTCTGGGCTGTCTTGCTCTGGGCATGCATTCACATCACTTGTTTCTCTTGAAATGTAAAGTGAGATCTTTTGCCAGTGTCCCAGGCATGCTGTGAGAGTTACAATGATTGGTAAGCTTCTAAAACCGGGAATAGTGATGTCAAATAATGTTTCTTTGATGTGTAAAGGTGAACTTATTTTCTAATTCAGTAATTACTCCACTTTCGCTGTCTAATGTTATCTAATATCCTGTGGCTGTTTGGTATATGAGGCCAGGCAAAACAGATAATAAAAAATTTGGAGGTAGCTTGGGGATTTGTTTCATCTTCAGTTACTATTACAAAGAAATGGGATGCTGTTCTGTTGTTCTTCACCGTCATCCAGGGCTTACGTGAAGACCTTGCAGTTAGGGTTACAGGTCAAAGATAGCTATAGTGTTTTGAGGTAGCCTGACTACTGTGACCTATCTGTTTGCATTTCCTGGTCCTCCTGGATTTGAATATCACTGAAATTGTGGGCTACAATGACCTGAAAATTTTTCTTCAGGAGTGCAGCACAGTCAGGCAAATATCATTCAGCTTTTTAGTAATTTGATGGCCTGCTTACAGTTATTTTTCCTCTATCATGCTGCTGTGTTAAGGCACAGTTGTGTTTATGTGCATGTAATGGATACTAGTGAGCTGCCAGTTTGTTTTTTTGTAACTCCTTTCCTTGCCTCTAGTAAGGACATGTAGCATTCTATGCAGACTTTAGTCTCCCTAACCTCAGATCTCTAATTCTGGCCTTCCTGAAATCACTAGTGCTGTGCCTAGATGTAAGTTTGCTGTACTCCATGCAAGAGGAGAGGTGTGGTCCACCTTACCTTAAGCAATGTGGAGTTCAAGCACAGTTTGGGAGACATGATTCTGATTTATTTCTAAAAAGCTGATTCATCTGTCCAGTGGGTTTCTCTGGTTCCTGCTCTACCATCATCTACTGCTGATGGGCACCCCCATGCTCCAAGCAGGGAACCCACAGCTACAGACTTTAAAGCTACAGTATGGCTAAGTCAAGGGCTGACAAATTGTGGGATTGAGGAGGTTACCTTCACCACCTGTGCTTTCAGACCCTAGTTGTCCATTCTGACTCCCCATTTCCACAGGCCTCCTGTCATTATCAAATACTGATTAGTTTTACTTAATTGGTGTGCATGGTGTGTAGTTGCAGCACTCCATGGGTGCAGGTATTCCAAAATGCAAAACTGTGGACATCTTCTCCCTTCTTCCTTCATAGCATCTGAGCATCTCCCAGCCAGTCTTGTAGTCATCTTTGTCAGCAGCCTGATCAGATTAGAAACCGTTAGCCCCTTTAAATTGACAGCTTAATGCAGTAAATTGATGAGGTAAACAAAAGAGCTGTTATTTCTGTGTGTTCACTTAAGAGACCTGCAGGTCTGATTACTCCTCTGCTCATGTCTTGGAATGTGGCATTTTATGGTATTTCATGTGCTTTCAACCAAAGGCTCTCTCCTCTCATTTATGGAGTGATGTCACTCTCCTTTTGTTCTCCAAACACAGTGGGATTTCTTTCCCCTAATATTTTTAATTTGCCAAACCTTCTAGTCCTTAACCCATTATGAGGTAGTGAGAGGCCTGTGGTAGAAGAAAGGCCCATGGTGACTCTCAGCTTCTGCCAGTAACTGTAGCAGGTCCAGAAGCACTCCTTCAACAGAATCACAGAATGTTAGGGGTTGAAAGGGACCTATAAGGACCATGTAGTCTAATCCCCCCCGGCTAGAGCAGATCACACAGGAATGCACCTAGATGAGTTTTGAAAGTCTCCAAAGAAGGAGACTCCACAGCCTCTCTGGGCAGGCTGTTCCAGTGCTGTCACCCTCACAGTGAAAAGGTTTTTCCTTATGTTTACGTGGAATCTCCTTTGCTCCAGCTTGCACTCACTGAACCTTGTTCTTTCATTGGGCATCACTGAGATGAGCCTGGCTTGATGCTCCCAACAGTGCCCTTTGCATATTTATAAACATTAATGAGGTCACTCCTCAGTTTCTTCTTCTTCAAGCTAAAGAGACCTCATAAGGACATTTTCCAGGGTTTCATGGTTCAGTTCAGATAGCAGAGTAAGGGAGAGCTGTGATAATCTACTGGCCTTTGGATGGGCAGGTGGTAGCATGTAACTGATAACAAGAATTAACCCTTAGTGAGAACTAAGCCATATTGTGCTTCTCTGTTACCTATGTAAGTTGTTGAGAGGTCACTAATTCCTTGATTCTGCCCTGTGTAAAGAGTATCTGCAGGTTAATTAGAAGATGTGTTTGAAAGGGTTATGTTGGGCTTCTCTTAGCTTTGTCTTGCCATGACTAATGCCCAGGATGAAGTATCATTCCGGGTGGGGAAGTGTAGGTGCCTTTCCTCTGGGACTGGGCAGAGCAAAGTAGGCAGTGTCACTGCAGCAGTTCTTGAGCTCTTGAATTCTTATGTGAATTAAGGCATGTCCAAGTGAGGAGGCAGTCAGAGTATTCATGTGTGAAGGAGGTTGGACTGTATGGGGAGAGGAGTAGCACTTTTGCAATATGACCATCGCTGCAGGAATTTGTCCTGGAGTGTCTTCTAAAAGTTTGTCTGTCCATAGAAATCTATGCACGAAGAGAGGAAGAGGTTGGTTCTTCTGTTCCATCTTCACTTACAAAGCTGTGTGATTTGCCAGAGTAGTTTTGGTTGCTGCTCACTCCTTGCACCTTTGTAACTTCTTTCCACAGAACAGAGTCGCCGTGATGACCTAGAGAGCCTGGGCTACGTGCTCATGTATTTCAACCTGGGCTCGCTGCCCTGGCAGGGCCTCAAGGCTGCCACCAAGCGCCAAAAGTATGAGAGGATCAGCGAGAAGAAGATGTCAACGCCCATTGAGGTGCTCTGCAAAGGGTACCCTTGTAAGTAGTCTCATCTGGATGACTGTCTTGTTTGGTACAAGGCTCGCTTTTCTGCTGAAACCCCCTGGAGTCTTCAGTCCTGAAAAGCAATGCCCAGTGCCTCGGACCAGGATGTGCTGCTGACACCAGTGATGTGAAGGATAGGAGAGTGGCAGCCATACAGTTCTGGTCCAAACGTAGGAGATGTTGATGTTGTTGTGCAGAGTCAATCCTTCTGTTAATAAGGATGTCAGGGTGCAGAGAGAGCTCTCTAAAACTTCAGAAACAGTCTGGAGGAGGGGGTGGGCAGTGAGGTGAGAGGGGTTATGATGATGATGATCCTGACTTCCATGCACAGTACATATCTGGTCCCTCCTACCATTCCAGAAAGGATAGGGTTAGAACTTGAAAAAAGTCCAGGAAAGGCCAAGGGGGTGCTCAGAGATGAGCTGATTTCTGTACCAGCAATGAGTTTGCTGGAACTTGGAAGTGAGGTGATTAGAGAGATGATAAAAGTCTATGTTCTTGCTATACCTCCAAGTTTGGATGAGAACTGGTTATTTGTGTGAAGCTGGGCGAATGCCAGTGAAAGTCAGACATGCTTGCCCCAGTCTTTCTCCTCTGTAGCTGTCTGCTTCTGGCTCCGCTTAAGACAGGCTACTGAATGAGGAGGATCTCTATTCTGAGCTGAACTTCCCAGAGCTCACCTCCATCCTTTATTCCTTAGGCTTATATTGTTACTGTCCTTTAGCAGGCTCTGTGACTTACTACCTGTTGCTTGGAAAAGCAGCCAGAAAATAGATGCATGAGCATTTCCTCTGGTAAAAATAGGGATGGGATCTTCTCAGTGTCCAGAGCACTGCAGCCAGCAGGCTCCATTTTCCTTACACAGCTTTGTGTTTGTGCTGTCTTGGTCCAGCATGGTGCTGCTGAAAGGCTGTGGCAGCGCCATGGTGAGACCAGGGGGGTTGTATGGTGTGCACCAGCCAACTGTTCTCTGCTCCTTCCAGCTGAGTTCTCGACATACCTCAACTTCTGCCGCTCACTGAGGTTTGATGATAAACCTGACTACTCCTACCTTCGGCAGCTCTTCCGCAACCTCTTCCACCGCCAAGGTTTCTCCTACGACTACGTCTTTGACTGGAACATGCTTAAATTTGTGAGTGTTTGTGGTGAAAGGGCTGGAGGGACAGGGGTTGATTTGCATCACAGAGATGGAAAGTTGGAAACTGCCTGATAGTTGTACTTCTGCTGCTGAGCAGCTTGAGACAGGGGTCCAGGTACAGTGAAAAGAGATTGAGTTGTTTGGTGATGCTAACTGAGGGGTATAGCTACCGTTAGTGAGTGTATCTGATAGAGCACATTATCAGTACATCTATAGCTATGGGTAGATAGAGATACTTTTTCAGGAGACAGCTATATTTGGACATGGGACACAGACATAGATTGCACTTAACAGTTCTAACAGCATATGCTGGCTTCTCTGTTCCTTTATGGAAGAGAAAAAAGTCCTCTCTGGGTGAAGTGGACAATGGTTTGGGGAGAATGTACTTTGGGGTCAGAGCTCTGCTTTCTTGGTGTGATGGAGTACCGTGAGTTTTCTCTCTGGGCTTGCTGCTGTCTCTACTGTGTGACAGCCATATGTAGCATGGGGGTTCTCTCCTCAGGGAGCAGCCCGGAATCCTGAGGATGTGGATCGGGAACGGCGAGAGCATGAGCGAGAAGAGAGGATGGGGCAGCTCCGGGGCTCAGCCACACGAGCGCTGCCCCCAGGTCCACCTGCTGGAGCCACTGCCAATCGCCTTCGCAATGTCACTGAGCCCATGGCCTCCACTCCCACCTCCCGAATCCAGCAGTCCGGTGAGTGGGGTGGGGGATGGTGCCACCTCTCTTTCTAGCTGCAAACAGAAGCTATTGACTGATATTCTTGTCTGGTGTTTCTCTGCCCCAAAAGGAAACACGTCCCCCAGAGCAATCTCGAGAGTGGACAGGGAGCGGAAGGTCAGCATGAGGTTACACCGAGGAGCTCCTGCCAATGTCTCCTCATCTGACCTCACAGGGCGGCAAGAAGTGTCACGGATTTCAGCATCACAGGTGAGTCTCTGATGTGATGTTCACAGCCTTGGTCTGCGTGTCCCAGAATGCTGTGGGCCCTATAGTCTGTTTTTAACCTGGTCTGCTGGAGCTGACATGAGATTAAAGCTTCTGGTGTGGTGAAGAAAGTGTTACCAAGTTACACCTTGACTCTTAAGTTACATACTACTTTCTGGAGGCTGTGCTCACTACTGCCTTTTTATCTTTGCTTTACTGGAAGGAAGTCCTCATCTGGTTGCCTTCCAGACCACAATGGTTTAGAGAAGTGAAACAGTAAACTCTTGGGAGGAAGGATGTCCCTTCATGCCTTTTTGTTCCTATCTATTCTTTACCTACTCTTCCTTTTCTTCTTATAGACAAGTGTGCCATTTGATCACCTTGGGAAGTGAGGAGCAATTGCCACTGGACCAGTGTTTGCTTAGGTGAGCCTGACCTCCTGCCTGGGATCCCCCCCCAAAGAGGGAATTGCTAACATTAGGGATTAGGTTAAGGCTTTGATATTCTTTGGGGTGAGGGGAGGAATTGGTAGGTTTCCTTTCCCTTTGCCTTACTTCATGGATTATCTGGAGTGTGAAGGTAGCTTTTATTTCTCCAGGAGGGTAGAGGGTGAAGAAGGTGCTGGGCCAGGGAGACATTTTGTTGCTTCCTAATGAATGCTTTCCTGACAATGTGATGGTGGCAGGGGGGTGGGGGTGCTGAGCACATAATCAAGCATGAAAGACTTTGCACAGCCAGTGAGTGCCTCTTGTAGAGGAAGGGGCAGTAGCTGGACAATGTAGTTCTGAGGGGTGGCAGGAGTGTCAAAGAAAAGGCTGATTTTATTTGTCACACTCCAGCTGGTGTTGGAAGAGCCTCTTCTCCTAACGTCTCTTTCCTTTTTCTCTGTTTAATTTTCTTTCTAGTGTCTTCACTGTATTTTTCTTTTAAAAAACAAAAAAGCCCCAAAAAACCAAACAAAAAAAATAGAAAAGGCAAAAAAACCCAACAAAAACAAAACAACAAACCCAAGAGAATTTCTTTTTGCAATGACAAGGAGTCGAGCTGTGCCCTTGTGCTGGTGTGAGCCGTTGCTGAGAGGGCCGCCTGTGTCCCCCAGCCTGAGCGCCTCGGAGAGGCTGACGACCTGGGAGCTGTGCAGGAACACCTCCTCTGCCCCTCCAGTCTCACCCTGGCCCTACTGACACCCTCACTGACTATCCCCAAGTTCCCTCTCCTGACTCTGCTCCTGGTTTTGGTTTCTCTCTTTGTTTTCTTCTTCCTGGATATCGTCTCCTGCTTGCTTTCTCTTTTTCTTTTCTTAATTTTCAAATCATATGGTTTCTAGCCATATAAATTTTATCTTTGCTCTCCATTTTTCCTGAGGGCAGGGGATGTGGGGGTTGTGTTGTTGTTGTTGCTTTCTTTTTTCAGGAGCCTTGTGAGCCAGGAGGGAATCAGGCTCCAGCCACACTTGATGGTAGAAGTCTGATTTTTATTATTATAACAGAATTTATTTTCTCAAGCATTAGTTGAATTTTAAGCTGTGAGGGGAATCGTGGCAACAGCCTAATCATTGACTTGGGCTTCCTTTCCTTGGGTGGTTTCTCTGCATTTGTTTTTTTGGCTGTTGGGAAAAGTGCCAGACATCTGAGTGGTCCTCACGCGCCGAGGGATCCTGGAGCAGCACCTGGTCCCCTGGAGGATGGGAAGGCCGGAGCTGAAATACAGGGAGAAATCCACTTCCCATCCCTGCAGCAGGGTCTGTTTTTTGTCTGGCTGTGCGTGTTTTTTCTATTTTTATTTTTTAATTACAACTGGTTTTAATTCCTGCGGAGAGAGTGTGGGACTTGAGGAGAAGACAGAGAGAGGTGCACAGAAACTGGAGTTTGGTGTTCTTTCAGAGCGATAGCTCTTGCTCTCTTCTTCACTCATGCAACCCCAAGTAAGATCCACCGTACATGCACAATCCCTTCTGCCCTCTCCCTGCTGTCTCCCCCTCTTCCTTCCCTCCCCCCCTCCTTTAGTTGTTTTTAAATATAATTTAGGAATACTCAAGCTGCATTGTGGCACTTGAGGCTTTGAAACACAATGATCACCACTGCGACCTATGGCCTGTAGCAGACACACTGTCACTGTAGTGTGGAGCCGATGGGTTGTTGGCAGGGCGGGGAGGGTGGGGTTAGTCTTTGTTTTTGTTTGTTTTTATCCTTTCTATTTAACACTTTTATTTTTCCTCCTTATTTTTTTCCCTAATTTATTTACCCCTCTTACTGTCTCTCTCTTTTTTTTTTTTTTTTTTAATTAAAGAGCAAAACTTTTTATTACTTTGTAATTTAAAAAAACAAACAAAAAAAAAACCTGAAGAACTTTGGGGGGGATTTTGTACTTTTTTCCTGTGTAAATATTGAACTTTTTTGAGCTTTATCGTGGTTGTTAATTTGAAGTAATAAAGTAGAAAATGATAAAGTGATGCCAGTATCTGTCATTTCTTCCTTGCCTGGCATCCATGCTGGGAGTGACAACTTACATGAAGGAAGCAGTGTCTTGTAGCTGAACTTGTTCCTGAGTTCCAGGAAGGAGTTTGATCAGAATGACTGGAAAAAAGGCACAGAGCTGGAGCACCTAAAAATACATCTGAGCTGAGCTCTGCAGTTGCAGCCTTGGAACAGAAAAAGCTATGTGAAATCTGATTCAGGATCTTAAAATTCCTGGATTTGAGCCTCCAGTGTCCCATTTGCTTGGCCTTCAGGAGGAGGGACCTTTCCATGCTATTGGTTTTGGGTGTGCACAGAGTTTGACAGAGGTGAGGCAAAGGATTTATCTTTTCATGCCTTTTTTTTTTTTCTCAAATCATGGTGGAAGGGGAAGGAGAAGGATGAGAGCAGCAACCTTTGAAAACCTGAGAAGAGCACTGTGCCTGATGCAAATATGCTGAACTCTCTGTAAAGTGGCACCTGCTGCTTTGCTGTCTGTGATGGTGTGGTTTGTTTGGGTTTCTCCTCCTTCAGTTGTCTGACCTGTCTTGGCAGACTGAATTTTAATACTGATTTATTTCCAGATTGCTGCTTCTATAGTTACGCTTCCCTGCATAATCCCTAAGGAGAGGCCTGTTTCTTGCAGGCTGTGTAAAACTTGCGAGTGATTTTTATTTATTTATTTTTAATTTTTAAAATATTTTTTTTAGAAACACCTACCAGGAACACATGATGGATCTTGGTGACTGCAAATTCCTTCCAAGCTCATTCTCTGGCAGCTGAGCAGGAAGAACTGATCCTTTGCTTGTCTGCTGCATGGGGCTTCCAGAACCTCAGATGAGAGATAAATAGGAGGGCAGGGAAGAGGTAGTTCAGGCATAATGAGGTGTTGTTTTGTTACCCCTGTGTTGGTCCTTGCCTCCATTTTATCATAGAATCATAGAAACATTTAGCATGGAAAAGATGTTTAAGATCAAATCCTACTGTTCTGAGTATGGTTTTGAGGGGTCAAAATTAAATTGCATTTGTTCCCTTCTAAATCTTGTTCTCTGTGGGAACGAGGAACATTGCTGATGTCGAAGACACTACCTTTCTCTCCTTGGTGCCTTTGTAGCACTGAATGTGTGGCCTCATGGCAGTGTGGTGGAGCCAGCAATGTCTTGGTCTGTCTGGCTTCTGGAGAGATTGCTGTGGTCTGGATAAGCGTTTTGTTAGGGGACAGGAGAGAAATATTCCCCCACACCCTTTTGGGAGATAGGGGGTATCAAGTCCATGGGTGCAGATGTGTTTCAAAAGAAAAGGGCAAGTGCCCCTCTAAAGCAGGATAAAGCCTCACCAAGCATGCGAGACTGAAGGCTTGGACACCTCTCCGAAGAAAGGCTGAGTTGTGGTTTTTCAGCCTGGGGAAGGCTCTGAGGAGACTTAACTGCAGCCTTTCAGGACTCAGAGGGCCTGTAAGATGGAGAGAGTTTGTTTTTGGCAGAGGCTGTCATGACAGGATGCGGGATGATGGCTTTAAACTAAAAGACAGTAGATGTAGACTAGACATGAGAAGAAATTGTTTACAGTGAGGGTGGTGAAACACAGGCACAGTTTCCCAAAGCGATGGTCAATGCCCCATCTCTGGAAACATTCTAGGGCAGGTTTGATGGATGTCTCTGCTTTCTGCAGGGAGGGTAGGACTTAATATATCAATCATAGAATGCTTTAAACATCATCTGTGTCGCAGTTTGTGTATTAAAGTTTTTTAGGGTTTAGTCAGGGGCATTTTGTCTTGCTCAGGTATAAAATCCTGTGTTCTGGCACGAGTAGAAGTACAGCTTTGGCTTTGTTACCTCGGAGTCTGGCGGAAAGCAGCGCTGAGATGAAGCTTCCTGGGGCTAGTGCTGCCCTTAACCGGGCTGAGCAGCGGGGAGAAGTGCCGCTGAAGTGCTGGAAACCGCGAGTGCCTAGCGCTGGGCTGGGCGGCGCGGCCCGACTCGGGCTGTTTTCCAGCCGTCGCGGGTGCCCACTCGGCTCGCCGACCCGTGACGCTGTCTCTTTAAAAGCGGCGGATGACGTCACCCGCTTATCTGCTCGTTACGCCCCGCCTGCGCGGCGCGGGGGTGGGCGGGGCGTGTGGAGCCGCCGTGCGCAGGCGCAGAGGGGCTGGGGTGGGCCCGGCGTCGCCATGGGCTCCTGAGGCCCTCAGCGCCCCCGCGCCGGTGCCGGCGCCCGCGGGGCAGCGGGGCAGGGCTCGACGCGACCCCTCCTCACCCTACCGGGCTGGGCCGAGCCGAGCTGAGCCCCGCCCGCCAGGAGGTAAGACGTGGCGGGGGCAGGGATGGCTGCGGAGCTGGGGGCGGCTATAGGCGCGCAGGGCGGGCTTGACGGGCCGTGCTGGCGAGTGCTGTGGGGGACGTGGGGGGTCTTCAGTGAGGCCTCCTCAAACTTACGGCCTGCGATCTCCATTTCTTCCACCTTCTCAGTTATCTCCTCTCGTTCCCCGATGTGACCTGCGCTATTGTCCACCGTGCGGCCCCCCAGTTCCATATCCCCCTACCCGGTATGGCCTCCCTAGCCCTCCTCTTCATTTTCCACTGCAGCCAACGCACGTTCTCCGGTGTGCCGCCTCCCTGCCCCTCTCTGCGGCCCCCGCTATTTCTCCTCCACCCACGCAGCCCCCACAGCCTGATCGTGCCATGCACATTCCTCTTCCGTGTGCACACGAGCATACACGCCCCCACTCACGTCTCCCTGCAAGCTCAAAGTGCACCCCATGCAACCCCTCGCCTCGATGTAGCCCACGCAATTTCCTCCGCTCTAAATACCCTCCAACATCTTGCTGCAGCCCACCCAGTCTCCCCTCAGTTGCCCCAGTGTAGTCCTGCGCCCCTGCTGCTGGCAGGCTTTTCCGTAGCACTGGGTGGGTGCCACTGTCTGCCAGGGTGTTTGGCCCCAGGTGGACTGGGAGCACAGTAAACCTCAGAGGGATGGTAGGCATCGGGGTTGTGTTTGCTGTGCCTCTGGTTCAGGCTGGATGGACTGACGGCCGCCGAGTGTACGTGTATGTGCCGATATGGTAGATGCATGAGGAAGCTGTTACTGTGCCCGTGTGCTCCTGTGGCACAGGTGAGTTATGATGGATCTTGTTTGAATGCTCAAGGTGTCTTGAAATTTCAGTTGCTCCATGAGGTCATAGCAACTGCAGCATGTAGCAGAAGGAGGGCTTTGGAAGAACATGTTCGTGACTGGGTTCTGGTGAGTTGTGATCCATGAAAGAGAATTGAGTGATTTCAGGAACAGCTCTATGAAAGCTGCCTGGAACACCACGAAGCTGTCAAGAGTGGGAGGAGGAGGAGTGGGAAATCTAGAGGAAATACTGGAGATGATTCTTTCTTACAGGAATGTTTGAAACCATTCTTTCCACATTAGGAGCTTGAACAGGAGTAATTGTTGAAGACATACACAGGTTTCCCTAGAAGGAGGACATTTTACCTCTGTTGAGAAAAATAGAGCTATTGATCAGTAGTGGAGTGCAGGCTAACAGGATAAATAGGAATGTCTGTTTCCTGTCCTGTAAGAAAAAGGCAACAATCGATGAAAATGTAATAAAGCATATATCCCACTAACAAAGACAGCTTTTTGAACACAATAGTTAACTGTTGGAGCTTGTGTGGATGGCAGTTACCCCTGAGTCTGAGTGTAGCAGCCTCCCTAAAAGGCAGCAGAAACTTCTTTAGAAATATTCATGTTATTCAGGTTTCCAATACTAAAAGGTTTGTATGGTACTTGTGAAAAAAATAATCACGCTTTTAGGATGTTGGCTAAGTACTAAACATCAGAGCTATAGGAAGGGCTTTTCTTACAGTGAGGAAACACCACAAAGGCCTACTTCAGGCTTTATTTCACTGTTGTCCCCAAGAAAATGGGCTTCAAATCTGATCTAGTCTAATAGAGCGTTTTTAAAAAGTCCTTAATACCATCATTGTTGTAGTTGTGCTGTAAACCTTAAGTGGCATTTATGCAGCAGGTGGCTACCTCTGCATCTGGAGCAGAAGTGATTCAGTCTCGCTGTGAAGCAGTCAGGAAAGCATTGCTACTGAAGTCAGCATTTCTAACCAGTTTGGTGATGTGTGAAGATGTTTTTCTTTGTATTCTGTTCAGGTCTCTATAGTCCGTTCAGAGTGCTGAAGGGGTTGTGTTTTGGAAATGTGGGGCAAGGGGAAGAACGCCTCGCAATCGCTCAGGCATCTTTTGTACTTCTATTTGTCAGTCTGACACGTGGCAGTTAGCAGGGCAGGGTTCTTAGACACGCACAAGCTGGTCAGAAAATATTCATTGTGAAAAGCTGATTTGGCATAACGAAAGCATTCTGAGCTGGCTGGTTTCTTCGACGGGTTCCAGCTAGAAATCTGCCTTATTCTCAGTCACCTTGTTTGCCTGTTTATTTGTAGCAGTCTGGGAGATGAGCTCTTGCAGTTTTCAGTTGTGATGTTAGGTTATTATCCTGTGGGTAAAGAAAGAGTGGATTGTGGGGTTTGGGTTTGGTTTGTTTCCCCCTACCTCAATTAATAATTAAAATATCTTTAAAAAAACCTCCCCATAAAAAAAACCAAACATACAAACAAAAAGTCATTTATGTCCTCTATCCAATTTTATTGAGTTAACTAAATTAATAATCCTGCTTTGACTTAAGACAACAGTTTTCTAATTCCCACGTGATGGAACTTACCCTTTGTTCCTTCTCTCTTGTTCTGTGTGTGTGTTTAATTGGCTTATGTTTGCAGCAATGGAGATGAGCTCTTGCCTGCTCCTTTTAGCCAAAGTGCCTGTTTCATTTTCCAGCAGCTTGAAGGGTATCTTTGAACTCTTGCAGCAATAGCTGGTGGGAGCAGTGAGTCCCTCAGGAGGTGTTTATTATTTCCCAGGAAGCAGTGGTGAATGTACATGTTGGACAGAGAATTAGGAGAATAGTAGAGCTTTAAAGAGAAATTGCATTTAGCCTTTGTACAGTAGAGCTTTCCTAGCAGAGAACTGCTGCTAGCTATCTGCGTAACAAAGCTGCTGCGTGTTGTTGAACAGCTAGGGCTGCAGATAGAAGCTTTTCTCTTTTTGAGAGCTTGTGATTGATTGCACTCACTGAGGCCCTGGAAATTTGAGGTGTTGTAGAGAATGGCGTCATGTTTGGGTTTTGTGTGCTGACTTGCCCATCTGTTCTCTTGAAGCGATGTGTGTTGTGTGCTGTTGTCACTTCTTCCCAAACTCTTTGGGGTTTACTTTGTTGTGGTGGAAGAGTGGTTTCCTGCCAAGATATTGCACTCTACCAGAACACTTGGGACAGTAGCGGTTTGACACTGTGATAAGATGGATTAGAAGACGTAATTGAAATAGCTGTAAAATATGATAGTACTTAGACTGGAAGCTGGACCCTTTGAAAAAGCTTTTGGTCTTTGGAGTGGTTTTTGTTTGATGGTGGTTGGTTGGGTTTATTCCTGCCTCATTATGGAGTTCTCTGGGAAAGAGTAACTGGACGTGTTTTTGGAGCAGCAACTCCCCACAGGGTTTTATGGGTGAAACAGTGCCAGCTAAAGCAGTGAGCTACAGCCACCCTCCAGGAATCTCACTTCAGAATCTTCCTCCTCTAGGAAGAAACAAGGGACGGGAGTACTTTCTTCTATCTACATTCTCTCTAGTCTTTAAAAATCACCTCACACTCCATGTTTTTTTTGTTTGTGATGGTTTATGTAATTTGCCTGAGATGGCAACAGAGCAAACTGCGTCCAGGGGAAATGCAGTGTATAGGCAGACTGCCCGGGAGCCCTGCTGTATCTGGGTGTGACTAGGTCTTTACAGCCCCTGAGGGGCATAATTTGCAGGAAACCTGAAGAAGGAAATAACTTTACCTGCAGCATTAGAATATCCTTTAACCCATGGAGTACTGAGCTATTTGTCTCCCCACCCTCGAGTCTGTCTCTGGATTGACAGATGGGAATACTGCCATTATTACCTGACAGTCACAGTGCAGGATACTGAAAGGAAGCTTTTGAGTTTTTGTATAATGGAGAGTGACCAAGAGCATAGAGAAATGGTGTCAGTCTCCAATTTTTTGAGTCTACCCCAAAAGTGTTCTCTGTCTGGGTATGTTGCACATCTGGCCTGAGATCAACTCTGTGGCAAGAAGACCTCCCCAGTTCAACCAAGAAAATAACTGCAACATGCTATCTAGTGCAGCAGGGAGGCTTTGAGAAGGAGGTAAGATGAAATAATACCTTAAAAGCTGACCTTGCTGGCCCATTGTTCCCCCCCTAGGCTGTGGAACATGCTGTGGATGCTATTGGAGGCTGCTGAGCTGATTACTTGGGAGCCTGCAGTTGCTTGTTCATCTCCGGCACAGATAAAGCCCAGGCTGCAGTAATGCAAATGGCTGTACCTCTGTCCAGGTTACTTGAAATCGACCTGGACAAGCCAGTCACCTGAGGAGGTAGATTAGAATGAATTTCTGTTCATGACTTGCCACATCTTTTCTCTTGCCAGTTTTGCTAAGAAAGTATGATTAGTCCTAAGTGAAGCTATTTGCAGCTACTTGTCCCTTGGGAACTGGGAGTGACCTCTCTCCTCCAAACATTCCTGACTTTCAGGTTTCCTTTCCTCTGTCCCCATGGCTTCGTGATGGGGACTGATTTTACAGCAGAATTTTGAGCTAGAACTCTTAAAAACTCCTATTTAGGCAACTTGATCCAACTGGGTAGTTGAATGTTATGGTGTCTGCAAAAATTGGGTTGACATTTTGCCTTTTTGTAAGGGCACACCCGCTGAGATGTGCCCCTTGCTGTTTAGAGAAAACGCATTGCTGTTGCTGGTCTCTGGGATAGAGAAGGAAACGTTTTTGCATCGTGGCTTGAGGTGCTTTGTTGATGTTCGCTGTTTTAACTTCTGCAGTGTTCACCACTGCTACATACAGAATCGTAAAATGGTTTAGGTTGGAAGAGACTTCAAAGATCATCTAGTTCCAATGTTTGTAGCAGAGATGATTGTGAGTGAAGTCAGATGTGCCATCTCCCTCATATGCATTGCTGCACAAGTGCCTGGGCTTGTGATTAAAATGCCTGGCTTCTTCCAGCATGTTGACTTGCTATATTTAAGTATGGATGTGATCTGACAGATTCTGTATGTTACAACCTGGCTTGAAAAGTGTGCTTCTACATTAAAAAAACCCAAACTCTTCATGTATGGCAGGTTTGCTGGCTTTTGATCCAGCTGTAGAGTTTGACTTCTGATTCTTTTAAGAGTAACCATACCCTGTGGCAACTTTAAAACTGTTGTCATCACTGTTTTGGCACTTGGTGGTAGGGAAGGATGAGTGCAAGTGGTGGCTGAGTAAGTTCCAATTTGACTTTGATCTTGAGATTTTGAAAACGAAATGTGAACTTCCTCTGCCATGCAGGACATGTGTTTACAACACATCCTTTTTCTTCTTGTCTCTTTCCCCTTTGCTAGTTGTAAAACTTCTGTGTTTCTCCTCTGGGAGCAAAGGGCTTCACTGTTTTGTGTGGAGTGGGGCTGCTGGGAATGTGGGAAAGGGATGCAAGACATGGCCCAGGTGTGCTTGATCCTGCTCTCAGAGGATCAGTTGAAAGGTTGGGGAGCATCCCTTCTCCTCTTCTCCCTCCTCCTTTCTCTTTTTCGTGTCTCCTTCCAAAAAAGGGACTGGATGTTGGATGTTGACCTATCACAATGTGGGTCAGTCCATAAAGAGAAAAAAAAAAGATGAGGAGGATGGGGGGAGGAGGGCTGTGAATACAGCGAGACAACAGAAATTAATAGAGCAGAAAAAAACTCTGGAAAGAGGAGCACACGGCACAGGGTAAAAGGGTTTTGTTGTTGATTCTGAGTTTTTAAATGGGTGCGTGGGGAGGGGAAGCTGCCCTCTCTTCAGATGACTGTGTGGATTAGCAAAATGGGTGGGGGCTGTAAGAGCTAGGAGTGGAGAAGATTTTGTGGTATTTAATTTCCTTAAAATGAGAAAAGAGGTTGCATGGCCTCGTTGAAGGTTAAATTGTTGATGTGTACAGCGTGCTCTTATGTGTACGTAGGCGTTGGATCATCTCTTGAATATGGCTTAGTGGGTGTGTACTTTACACTGTGGTTTGGTCCTCCTAGGTGCTGACTCCTCTACCATCTCCTTCAGAGGCTCATGGTCTTCCTGCTCCACTCATGTTCAATCTACTGGTTTTATGGCCCAGTGACACTTTTCTCTTGTTTCACTTGCTGTACTGACAGCTGTTTTGAAAACTGTGACTGGGCAAAATCTCTTTAGCGTTCAGACTGCTCACTCCTCTGGAGAAATAATGTTGTGAAGGACTGCATTTGGACCTGCATTTCTGGTGCAAGGTGACAAGTTATGCATTGATGTGAAGCTCAGTAACTGCAGATTCCATAACTGCGTGTTTTAGTAACTGCTGTTGAATGCCCATCCTCTAGCTGAGCACACTATTGCTTGTGTATTGCTTTAGGTGATCTGGCTCTGGCAGGGTGGCTGGACTCGACGATCTTCAGAGGTACCTTCCAACCCCTACCATTCTGTGATTCTATAATAACCATTCCATAGGTTTGGGGTTATGTGTCTGTCTGAAGCACCTGTTCTGAGGTGGTTTTCACTGACTTAACATTAAGAAAGCTTTGCCCAGTATGAATAGTAAATGAGTTGCACTAGTACAAATTGCATGGCAGGTTGCATACCTAGCTCACAGATTGTTTTAGGAGTGCTACTGGAGAGATTAAAAATGCACTATTGGGACCTTTTCATGTCTCATTGCTAAGTAAACTAGATACCACCCCAGAGAGCAAATGCAATTTAAGAATTAATAAATGTAAAAGCATTTTATTTTCTTTTATTGCTGTCACTAGTTTGAGCTGCACCTTCGAGACTTTTACTGTACTCTTACATTATTTTGTCCTGACTTGTTACCTCCTCCTTTTCCTACCTCTTGCCAGATCAGCTGGTGATTCCATGTCTTTGGGGGTTGAAAAAGACCTTAAATCAATTATGAATTTGCAATATATACTTAGCACAATGGAAAGAGCTGATCCCAGTTGGCAAAGCTAGACATTCTTGTAATTAACATAATCTAAAATAAATGTGGAACCATTTTGTCATATGTTCTTATACTCCTTGTAAGTCTAGGGGGTATTCTAAAAACCATAAAGCTCCTGCTTTTACTAATGTAAAGCTCTGGCTTGTGTCCTAATAGATGCAGAAAACTCAGGCTTTAAATCACCTACCACATGGCAGTAATACATTGGTCTTTTGGGGTCCAGAATAAGGATAATTTAGTAGAGAAATTCTTGGAGGAATTAGAACAGGGGACTGGAAAATTGTTTTGTGGCATTTTAACAGAAACAAAGTTCAGCTTAGTGGGTGTTTGAAACTACAGCATGTCTGGAGTAGCTTTTAAGAAGGAACAATTCTTGCTTCATGGCTTTCTAGGGGAACCTTGAAGCCAGGTCATGTATGTTTTGTTGGATTGTATCTTGTACAGTAAGAAGGAGGCTTAGCTGTTAAGACTCTTTCATAGGATAGCTTTGTATAGCATTCTTTGCTCTCTCAGCAGTTTAGAAATGAAATACTACTAGCTTTAGAGGAGCTGATCTATTTTAAAATCACAGATCATGTTTGCAGGTGGCAGAGAATGGCTTCAGAATCATGCCATTTGGGGTTCTTTTCCTACCAGCACCAGGGCACAGCGAGCGTATTGCCACCAACAGCACAAACAGAGGTCTTGCTCGGAGCCGGCAGCTTGCTCATCCTTTACTAGACTCTGTGATTATGTGTTCAGAAATACATCAAGTGACTGAAGAACCAAGCCTGAATGTTTCTTCCTCTCTTACACCACGTTTGTTGCACCAGAGATGGGGGTCTGCATATTTATGTTTGCTTATCTTTTTGTAGAAATAGATCCTCCTCGGTGGTAATGTTTTCTGTGCCTTTATGGAAGCCAAAATTGACTTTTTAAAAATTTTTGTTGTTTTATCTTGTGCCACATCTCTTCTGTTTACTGTTCTGAGTTTATTTTTGGTAGAAGAAACCGCCACGTTAATTCTGGAGACAGAAGGCGTCTGTTTCCAAATGATGCGGGAATGGGATTGAGAATTTCTGTGCCGGTGTTTTCCTGTGGCTACAGAACCTGTGAATACATCCCCACTGGCTTTAAATCGGTGCAGTGTCTCTAACAGAGCTGCTTCCATATGCAGACTGGAGCCCTTTTCCTATCGAGAATCTGAGGCACAGTGTTTTGTGGCTCTCCTTGTTTATGGGGATAGTTACTGTGATGTAAATAACACATACTTGGCTGTATTTTCTACTTGCTTTGAGAACAGCTCCTAATGCTCCTAAGATGCTTTCAGAAGACCTGTTAGATAAGTTTAAGGTGGTACTAGGCTGGTGTTTAAGCTAATGTCCAGGCAATTCAAGGTCCTGTCTTGCTGTAATGTGCATAACTTTGTAATGGTGTCTGTGCAGGAACATACAACCGAGGGTGCTATTTTTGCTTTCTGTGTTTGGGGCTGTTAGGTATAGACCCTATAGACTTAAACACTGCCTGAAGCTCATATAGCCCACACAAAGGAATTGTACCAGCAGATAGGTATTTCCTGTGGCTATCCTGAAATACAGGGAAGCTTGTGTCCAAAGAGTCTTCTGTGTTTATCCAGTTACACTTTTCTGTGTGCATGTTTCCAGATTCTGAGGCTTGGTGCTTTTTCTGGCTATCCGAATCTCCTGGTCCTGTTTGAGAAGTGCTTTAATGCAGGTTACCTCCCAGGGGAGCAAGGTAGTCAGTCGGAGATGGGGAAGGCTTCAAGATTGAGCTCTGGAAGTCTTGAAATGTTTCCTTTTGATCTTTTTAGGAGAGAGGGAGAGTAAGTGTGCAAGTAACATCATTATCCCTTGAAATGGAAGCAATGAGGTGAAGGTTAAGGAGACAGGCAGAGAGAACAGGATATGGCAGAAGAGTAAGAAACTCTTCAAAATTTATTATGCATTAGTTTGGTTATTATTACATCAGTAATTCAAGTTTCTAAATGATTCTAATTTGCAATATTGCAGTGTCAAGTGCCTTCCTCATGGTTTGGTACCTCACAGTGCTGGGAACTGTCCTGGCAGAGAACAAAAAGATGGTTGTCCTAAGGAGCTTAAAATGCACAAGAAACAACAGAGAAATGTGGCCAGCTGTGGGGAGTACACAGAAAAGACATCAGAGCCGGTAGCAGAACCGTTGTCAGGTTGTTGCACAGCTGGGGTAGCAAAATGGGAGAATGGAGAAAACTGAGGTAAATATGAAATAGCTTTGTGGCTGTTGGAAAGGACCTTTGACCCTGGGCCTGAGAAGAAACAGCAAGCTATGTGCTCTGGCACTGACATGGGCTGCAAGGGAGGTAGGTGTTCAAGAAACAAGTATGAAAACACATTTGCTGCGTCAGGTAAGAGGGAAGCTGCTTACACCAGGGTGCTCGATGTGTAGCTTGTCAAGGTGGTATGTTTACTGTGGCATGCTCCCAGGCATCACCTTTTCTGGAAGCTTGTTCTGGTGGTGTGTTGGACATGTGTCCTGTTGGGTGTTGGGGAAAAGGCATCTTGGAAACAAGGCTTATTGAGTGTTGTCATCGCCTGCCCTCATGGTGCTTTTGTTAAGGAGGCAAAATGGGGGCTAGCAGACTCTGACCTGGTGGTAGTGAATGAACTGAAATCCACTCACCTGGTAAAGGCTCCAAACATCTGTGGGGTTATCTGTTTCTGAAATATAGTACAGAATTGCTCTTACAGCTTCAACATCTTCCATACAGTAATCTTTTATAATAGCTTTGTGCACTGCTTATGCCTGTCACTATAGCAATGGTGTGGGGGACTTTAGGAGATTAGAGAGGATAATTAGGAAGGTATCTCTTAATTCTGCAGATCCGAGAGTACAGTGTTCCTTTGTGTTTCACTACCAAGGAGAATGAATTGAAAACTGATGCTTACAGCCAATAAACAGTACCAGGTGATTAAAAAATTGTCCACGGGGCAACTCTGAGGGACAGGGGCATGCTCATGGGTGAAGTGGTTTGTGGTGGGAGAAGTGGAGCTCTGATTAAGGAAATGTGTTTATATTCTTTCAGGACGCAGTGCTGCAAAGAGTTATTAGTTTCAATGACTGTGTGAATTAAAGGGCATTAGGTGAAGAACGATGCGTATTCATGTAATTGATGTCTAATCACAAGGGGGCAGTGGTAAGGTTTACGTACACAACTTGAGCTTGTAAGTGCCCTTTCTTCTGAATACATGACCCTTGTCATGTCAAAATGCTTGTTGATCACTTTTTGCTGTTTCAGCTGCTTTTAAAACAAGCGCAGAGAAGCGGTGTGAGTCCTTTCAGATCCTCAGTTCTGCTGATGTTATTGGTGCTGCACTTTGGTCTATGCTGTTTGATTAGCTCCAGGTCCTGTCGCGTCTGCCACTAGTGGTCTGCAGTGGAGACTCTCTCTCCTATGAACTTTAGGGAGGGCTTAGCAGCTTCCTCTCTTGCATAGCTCCCAAAGTGCACTGGGATGTGCAGGATCTCAGCTGGCTGGATTTTATTTAGAGCTAGATTAACCACAGGTGCATCTGCTCTGGTTTAATTTCAGATGTGCCTTTCGTGAGCTTAGCAGAAAGCGCTCTTAGCGCTGTGAATGGTTAGTTGCTGCAGAAGTCACTTGGGTGGAAATCCCTTTCTTCTCCAAGCAATAAAAATCTTGCTACATTGTGACATCTTCAGCCTTTCCCTCCCAATTTTTAGATACAGTGTAGATAGTGTAATGTCTGTGCTCTGAACCTTAAAACTTAGCAGTTACATTTCTTGTACTGATCAGGACTGCAAAGGCATTAACCTTTGGTGTGTGTAGTTATGGAAAGCTCTAAGTCCAGGCGGGGATATTTTGGAAAAAGAATGCCTGGAAAGAATGAAGAAAAGGCAAGGTCGAAGATTATTTTGTAAATTAAACTGCGACAGTTGTGCAGCTCTCTCTGTAGGAAGATAATATCTGCTTGAACAAATCTGGCTGTTTCCTGGGATTTGTATTTGTTCTCTTCCCCTGTGTAAGAAAGCAGGAATGTGGCGTAAATAAGATGAATGTCATACACCACTGGTGCAGGTGTGTGGTGTGCAATAGATAGCATGTGGAGGGGCCATTTGCATGCTGTAGCATGCACATGAAGGTGATTTACATTTGGTCCTCAGCTCTTACTGGTTGTCTGCTCCCTGATTTGTGCTGTGACTTCAGGTGAAGCAAGGCTGGGGCAGCTCATCTGCAGATATTCTGTTTCATATTCTGCTGTGGCCTGTTAGCAAGTGGCAGATGTGTCCATCGTTGCTGCAGCTGTGAACTGTGACAATGGATCATTAGCCTTTTTAAAGGCCTTTGCATCTGCTGATTGTAAAAGGCTCATGTGAGAGCTAAGTGTTGGACTTCTAGAGACAATATCCCCAAAACTATGAGGAGGTTATCAGAGAGAGTCAGTATTACACCATTATAACCATGTCTTTACTACAAACACATCAGAAGCAGTTCTTCTAGTGGACAGAACCAATGGCTGCCTGCTTGTGATCTTGATTTAATTGAGTTATCTTTCTTCAACCCAGAGGTCACATCAGAGCCTGCTTACAGTGAAAATGAAAATAATAGCTGCTTTAGATCTTGGACCTTCAAGAGTTTGCTGCATTTAAAGAAAATACTTTTCATCCAGGAAATGGCCAAAGATCATGCTGCTTTGAAATTTTGCATATCTTTGTGTTCTGGGTGTGCTTTCATGCATCAGCTGGCTTTTAAAAGCCAGTTGGGTTAAATTCAGATCGTGTAGAAAACAATGCTAAGTTGGTAGAATTAATGACTAAATGTACCAGGCCGTGCAACATTTGGTAAAAGCATCACTTTCATGCTCCTCTTTCTGGCAAAGAGAGCTTTCAGTGCATATCCTTCCAATAAAGGTTCTTTGGGCTTAGTGTGTTTTGCAAATGGCAGTAGTAAAGGTGAGGATTACTCACTGGAGGAATAAGAATGCTCTTCTTTTGCCCTTGCTGTGCAGTGACACACTGTGTGGTGCATGTGGTTGTTGCCTGCTACTGCTTGTTCTGCTGCCTTCCAGATGAAACTAAAACTAAGACTGACTTTTTAGGACACAGCAGAATTGCTAGTGCTGTTGTGGAAAGTAGAGCTGTTAGCTTAACATCACCTTCCAGTACCCATCATCTTCCAGTATTGAATCGCTTAGATACTTCTTCTGATCTCAGGTAAATGTGGCATTCGTTTTGTTCTTGAACATTGTCATTGCAGAAGGGTGGTGATGGTGGTGGCAGCAGTGTTTCATGATCCTGGAGAGGCTGTGTTGTGAGGGCCAGAGAGTTTCCAGAGTGCCACATGATCTGTCATATCACAAGAGGTGGCAGTGGCAGACTTACCCAGGTCCTGCTTGTAAAGCATGTGAGCAGCCTGGTGAAAGGCATGTGAGAGATGCAAAGTGCACTGTTATGCTCCCAAGTCCTTTCAGATGGCTTAAATTACTTTTTTCGTTCTCTTCCTTGATAGGTTTTGGCTCGTGGGTGGCTCTCTAGCAATTGCAACTGGAACCTCACACCAAAAGGCACCATGATAGTGATGACTGACATCACTGCAGCCCCCAGATTGGGCTCAACTGCCACCACTCCAGCTGTGGCTCCCAACTTCTCCTGGATGCCAGAGGATGGCAGCCCCACAGCTGTGGAGCAGCCAATATTCCTCATGACCACTGCTGCTCAGGCCATCTCAGGTTTCTTTGTATGGACAGCTTTGCTCATCACCTGCCATCAGGTAAAACCCTGTCACTTGTACTTCTCATCCTTTTCCTTGCATGAAAGAGCACATGATAGGATCTTCTGGTTTACCTCTGCTAGATATGTGTGTGAGAGTTTGCAGACTTTCGAGTGGTGTCAGGACCTTTTCTCTGGGGTCTAATGTGTTACCCGTGATGATCAAGATGACATCTTGTATATGAAGGCCTTTTTCTGCCCGGGTTCAGACCATTTCTGTGTTGTGAATGGAGAAGAAGCAAACTCTTTAAACAGTGTAAAACACTGGGCCACCTCTTGAATGGTTACATAAAGGTGTCATATCTCAAGCCATTCTTTCTTGAGTCTTGCAGTCTAATCTGGCCATTTTGTTATTGTGTCTGCTGTTAGCTAAATGGTTGTGGTCATCTGTTGTTTGACATAGCTCCTTTGATCTGCTGTGCCAGCGAATTCCACAGGCTGAACTCTGCTGCGGAAAGGAGTAGCAGGAACTGATTTATTTTAATTTTTCTCCCCTTTCTGGGGCAGGTGTCCTGAGACCCAGAACAATTCAAACACTCTATCCTGTCCGGACCTCTCTTTCATGCAGTTGTCATGTGAACTGAAAAACACAGTGGGAGATGCAAGCCCTGTTATTTATCAACCTGTGTTTTGTACCTGTTGGTCCACAAATTCCAGGGTGATGACTAGGATCTGGAAAACTACAGCCTATTGATAGAATACAGGGGCAAATGAAGTTCTAAAATGGCTTAGTCACTGATGAGTAAGTTTAACACCTGCAGTTTCACCAACTTGGGTAACAATTTCAACTGTCATGGATCCTCCTGTTTCAGAATATCAACTGATTTTCTCCTGAGGGTAGGAAGAAATCTTTCCTCTGCAGTATAGCATTTCACAGTTAGGCATTAATGCCCTTCTCTGAAGAAACCAGTGGAGGTCAGTGCCAGAGAAACACTGCTGGTTGAAGCATGCTGTTGTCTTGTTACATGGCAGCACTTCCTGTGCTCTCGTAGGTGTGCAGATCGCAGGCCTCTTGTGACATTCCAAGGGCAAAGCTTAAAGTCATCTGAACTGTGGTGTGAGCTGTCCCTGTGCTGGGTGAGGTGTGTCACTGGGATTGTCACAAGTTAAAAAATATCCCTGAGATTTGTTAGCTTATTTTTCAATCTGTTCACCTCAGGAAATGAGGCTTTTGCGATCTCCTTGTGGGATAGGGACAGGAAACAGAAGTATTTTGAGGCCTTCAGTTGATTTTGACTAGATTTGGCCAAGAGGCGGGGAGAGATGAGGATCAGACAACTGAGATGAGACAACCCCTTTTGCTATATGAGGGAAAATTGAGAGTATCGTTAGGAGGATCCTCACAACATCCCCAAGATGCAGAAGGAAGCTTCAGACAAATGCTTGTGCCTCTTCAGATGGCAAAATCAGTCAGTCATGAGGCACATATGTAATAAACTAGCTGTTGTTAATCCCAACAGCTTGAGAGTAGCAGCCATATGGAGGCCTTGACTCTGCTGAACATGCCCTCTGCTGACTGTGTGGCCAGCAGATTGTAGCTTTGGCTGTATTATTAGACCATTGCTGGAGTGGTGCTCATATTCAGAGTAAGCTTGTGGTCAGTACCTTTCCCAGGAGGTGAGTATTCTGTGCACAAGCATTTTAGGTGTGGGATTTAATGATGGCTACCAAACTGTGAGCAGTGGGAGTGGGAAGGGTGGAGGCATTGCAGTCCCCTCAGCCAGTGACTTAGGGAGATTGGCATGCATGCAGTCAGAGCAAGTGATGTGGCCTCCTGCTTCCTTTAAGCACAGTTCATGAGCTGGGTGCTCACTTTGTGGCTGATGCTTTCTGGCTGGGCTATCCACTGGTGTTCAGGATGGTACTTTCTGAGCACACCTCCTGTGGCTTAATCAGCTCTTGGCAGTGCTGTGAAGGGCTCTCTTGGGTTTTTTAAGGTGAAAGGCTCAAAAACATCCAAACTTGCCAAGAGAGTGAGTGTGTTTACAGTGAGCATGAGCTTAAGTGCATGTTCCTTCCCTTTTCAGAGAAAAACAGCCTGCAGTGTTGTGAATCTTAGACACTTAAAACAGGAAAGCACAAATATAGAATTCGTAATTGGGAAAAAATATGTGAACAAAAGAATATGGGCAAGGTAGTGATAATAAGAGTAAATGAATTCCTTATAAGAAACCAGATTATGAATGTGTTCACTCCCTTTTCCTTCTCCTTCCTCCTCTCTGCAAACTGAGGGATGCTAGATCAATGCCGTACAATTGATTTTTTTAGTGTTTATCACCTTCAGGCTACTGGATCAATCAAGATAATTTATTGAGTTTGGTTTTCCTGCCCCAGTTGGCTCTCCAGTTCCACTTTCTCCTCTCTGTTCCATACACCACTGATCCTGGTCTCCCCTCTCTGTCCTTGCAGATCTATATGCATCTTCGCTGCTATAGCTGCCCAAATGAACAACGCTACATTGTTCGGATCCTCTTCATTGTGCCCATTTACGCCTTTGACTCATGGCTCAGCCTCCTCTTCTTCACCAATGACCAGTACTATGTTTACTTTGGCACGGTGCGGGACTGCTATGAAGGTAAGGAGGGATGAGACCAAATGTAGAGGCAGTGGGAAGTCTGTGTCCTGAGAAAACTTTTGCTTCTAGTTAAGAAACATGAAGAAAGTATCACTGTCACCCAGGAAGATAAAGTTGTAGGCTGTGTATAGGCTGTGCCTCACTGGATGACCATGAGCTTGCTCAGTGACTGAATGTCATGAAATCACAGGCTGGTTTAAAGATCATCTAGTGCAGTCTCTTGCCATGGGCTAGACCTCTTTCGCTAGATCAGGCTGTTCAAGGCTCCATCAAACCTGAGTTGCACTTTCAAGGACCTGAGCATGACATAATGTGTTGAGCCTTTCCTTCAATGCTCTGTAGGGACAAAGTTTATGATTCTCTCGAGGTCTTTCCTTCAGGAAGGTGTAAAGCAAAAAATCTGATTCTACCTGGGTGTTTATAGCAACTTATTGGTTAGCTCCTGACTCTTCTAACAGCACTTAGCAGCAGCCAGACACTTGTTTCGTCCTGTGTTTCTGGTGCATCTTGTTAGCAAAATATTCTTCTGGTCCCATCGTGTGGCCACATTTATGATCACACAGGGTAGCAGAGCCACCATATGCTGGGGTTGGTGAGGTATAAAGTGCTTTGTAGTCCTGCAAAGGCTGCAGCGTTGAGGATGAGTTACCAGTTGCTTCATTTTAGGTTATCTGCTGCAGATAATAACAGCTAACATTTTCTGTGAGAGGAAACAGTGACTTTACTGTAAATGTTATCTAAACTTGCCTCCTGATCTCATTCAGAAAGAAGCCTCTACCCACCCAGCAGGAAAAATTGTACTCTGGCAGTGTATTTTTGAGGACAGCTTATCACCATAACCTCATTAAATAATAACTTGTTGGTGCAGTTGTTTTGGTGAGATCTGCATTGCAGAGGGGCTTGCCTGGCCATGTGAACAAGTTAATCAGCTGCAGGGACCAGCAGGCCCTCCTTCACATCCGTGACAATGCTCTGAGATGCAGCAGCAGATGGTGAACACACACACACACACACACACACACGATAAACGAGGCATCTTTGTTTGGGTCTGTTTTTTTTTCCTTCCATGCCCTGCGCTTGTGTGTAGGTCTAGCAGGAAGCCTGCTGCTCTGAAAAATTCCTCTCCTAGCAACAGCCAGTATCCCTCTGCCTGCCTTCTCCAAGAGTTTGCAAACATCTGAGTATTCGCTCAGGTGGCAGCCTGTGCTCTGGGGTTTACCTCAGCACATTGTTGGGCTGTGTGAAAAGACTACCGGTGGAGATGAAAGCACCTTCAGCCAGCAGGTCCTCTCCTTTGCTTTTCCCAGGGATCACTTTGAATAGAGTGTTCTCGTTTTCTTCCCTCCTTTGCCATCCACCTCATCCTTTCTTTTCTGGGAAGGTGTTAGCTTGTGAAGTGAGAAGGTCTGTTGGAGGATGGAGGGAGAAGACAATGAGCCAGCAGTGTGCCCAGGTGGCCAAGAGAGCCAATAGCATCCTGGACTGTATCAGGAACAGTGTGGCCAGTAGGACAAGGGAGGTTATTCTTCCTCTGTACTCAACACTGATCAGGCCACACCTTGAGTACTGTGTCCAGTTCTGGGGTCCTTGATTCAAGAGAGATGTTGAGGTACTGGAACATGTCCAGAGAAAGGCAACAAAGCTGCTGAGAGGCCTGGAGCACAGCCCTGTGAGGAGAGGCTGAGGGAGCTGGGCATGTTTAGCCTGGAGAAGATGAGGCTCAGGAGTGATCTCATTGCTATCTACAAGTACCTTAAGGGAGGCTGTAGCCAGGTGGAGGTTGGTCTCTTCTCCCGGGCAACCAGCAACAGAACAAGGGGACACAGCCTCAAGTTGTGCTGGGGGGAGGTCTAGGCTGGATATTAGGAGGAAGTTGTTGGCAGAGAGAGTGATTGGCATTGGAATGGGCTGCCCAGGGAGGTGGTGGAGTTGCCATCCCTGGAGATGTTCAAGAAAAGACTGGATGAGGCATTTAGTGCCATGGTCTCGTTGATTGGACAAGGCTGAGTGCTAGGTTGGACTGAATGATTTTGAAAGTCTCTTCCAACCTGGATGATTCTATTGCGTGACTCTACTAATGAATTTTTAAAGCTATCTTGGACCATTTACTGGACTATGTCATAGTGTGCATTAGGAGTAGCATATTTTGCTGTGGCTCTTTCATGTTACTGATTTTGTACAAACCTGGGCATCATCAACACCCAAGTAGATTTCTTCTTGTTACGCTGATCTCATGAGTACCATCTGATTAATTATGGATCAGGAATGGGAGAAGATTCCTTTGCTGGTGTGGTGAGCTTTGGTAGTTGGCACTCATTTTTTAAGGGGACTGAGGGGCAGATATTCCTCCTCCCAGCCCTTTTGTTTTGTTTTCTTTCTCTGATACCTTCTCTTCCCCAGCGCTTGTTGAATGGGCAGCTGTTATTGTAATGACAACATCGGAGGGCAGGGGTCACTGGAGTACAATAGGAATAGCTCAGCTTTTCTTCCTCTGGGTGTTGGAAGCTGTCAGCTAAGTTGCAGAAAAACTGCAGGCAAAAGGAGTTACCACAGTTATATAAATCAATTTTTCATTGTGTTTTCTTTCCTAATTAAGGCTTTTGCAAAATCATAGCCTTGTGAACATACTTAACTTGGTTCAACAACAAGGATGACAGGTGGAATAACAGGTGGTATATCCCTACTGCATACATAGAAGCAGGTATAGCCCTGCCTTTTATGTGCTGTAGTATTCTTGCCATCCAGACACATCTTAGAAGCCATAAATATAATGTCTTGAGACTATGAGCATTTTGGGGAGCAATGAGCATAGTTTGGATGCCTGTAGCGGAATTAGAGTTGATGGCTGTCTTTTGACTTGGGAAACTTATCCACATGGGGAAATTGACCTCAGGTCAGTTATTTCTAATAACTGACTGCCTGGTGAGGTCACCTTCTCAGCACTGTACATTATTAGGCATTTGTTCATATTTCTAAGTTCCTTGAGACTTCTGTTTCCATCTCAAGTTATTTTCTCTTTGTATTATATCAGCGCTGAGGGCCAAAACCAGGATTTGGGTGTTGGCATTCCAGAGAACACCCAGATACAGACTGCCATAGAAAATATCATTTAAAGATGGGTCATTTTCTTCTAGGGCTGCATGTGCCAAATTTAGGAATACAATGCTTGCCCTGGAAGTCTCACAACTATATGAGGGTCCAGCAGTAATTATAATTAAGTTGAGGGAGTGGCAGGTGAGACATGTCCAGGCCTACTCCAGGCACAGTTAGATGGGTTTTGGATCCTGTGAAACATAAAGGCATAAGTAGTTCTGAGGAGAGCCATCCCTGCAGTGTCTTTGCTTCAGTTTATATGTATCTGAGCCTTAAAGAGAACTGAAGTAGGTTGAAATATTAGCAGTCAGTCACAGAAGGCTCTTCCTTAACTGAACCAGGTTGCTGAGGAAGGCAGAAAAGAGGTAGGCCAAGGAGAAGGCTATCAAGTACACAAGAGGCTTCAGCTTTCTGAGGAAATGAAGCACAGAGCCTGTTTTTCAGCAATCTCTACCAGACACAAAGACATTTTCACTGGTAAAAACCTTCTGCTCCTCCAACTCATATGTGTGTAGTCCAGTTATCTCTGCTTGTTACCTAACTGGTTAAATACAGGAGGTAAGATGTGGCTGATGGATCAGAGATAACTTTTCCAAATTATTTAGTGCCACTGTAGTCTCCTGGAATGCACAGGAACCCTGTAAAGAATGGCAGATGCCAATTAAAACAGAAACTGACCACAGTTTTAGATGGTCCTGTGACCCTCTTGGCACAAGCCATGGAACTTGCCTGGGACCTTGGCCAAACTCCAGTGCACAGTCTTGTGAGTACTGAGGTAGGATGATAAATGTGGTGAAAATAATCTGGAGTGCTTTGAAGGGAAAGATGCTGCATAAGCAGTCCCTGCTGTGTTTGGTCTATTGCCTGCGCTCTTGGGCCTTGCACCTGTTTTGAAGTTGTTTCTCATTTGTCATTTTACTCTGATGTCTTTGCAGCCTTTGTAATATACAACTTTCTGAGCCTCTGCTATGAGTACTTGGGAGGGGAGAGCTCCATCATGTCTGAGATAAGAGGGAAACCAATTGAGTGAGTATTTTGCTTACAACGTGATGCTTTCTTTCTATGTCCATCTACCATGCCTCTGTCCCTGCCTTGAAAAATTCTGTCAAGTGACAAAAGTCTGCTGGGACTTGTGATGGTTTAGGTGTTCCCTGCCCCCCCCCCCC